>CM044901.1:93619750-93859865 GCA_024500145.1 Gentiana dahurica var. dahurica | reverse complement strand
AGGATAAAGAAGCAATGTTGCATATTCTTGGGATCCCCCTAGGCGAGGGAAGTGGCAAATACTTGGGTCTACGGTTCGTGATCGGTAGATGGAAGCGGCATGTGTTTTCTATTATTGAGGACCATGTACGTAAGAAATCGAGTGGTTCGAAGGAGAAGTTCTTATCAGCGGTTGGGAAGGAGGTCCTTATCAAAAGCGTACTAAAGACTACCCAACTTATATTATGCAGTGCTTTCGCATTCCCTCAGTACAGAGTGATACAATTGAGCGGCTTACAAGTGATTTTTTCTAGGGCGGCTGGGATGAGCGGTGGAAATTCATTGGAAACGGTGGGATGCTTGTGCTGGATATACAGGACCCGAATCAGATCTGATTCACAGCACCGATCGAGACGCTCGATCATGCACAACGGAAGCAACGAATTAAAATTTGTTTTTTGGTTTTGCAACGATATGATTCGCATAATAAATTAATCTAACTACAAGAAAGTTGAAGATTTACCCAACAAAAGAGAAGCCGTGGTCTTCCGGATTGTATCTCCAAATGATGACTGGTGTACGTTGATCCTCGTAGTGAAGCCTCCTTGAATATGCCCTAGAAAAACCCTAGTTTTTCTTCTCTTAATAACTAGAACAAGAAACTATTTTTTCTCTTCCTTTTTATGTAGGTGGCACAATTTTTGAGTGTTTTTTATGTTGGGAGGAACTCTTTTTATATAGGAAAATAACTAGTCAAGAGAAAGAGTTATCCCTTTCACAAGACAATTACATTTTTCCTAAAAGTAAAAGATGTTTACCATAAATAAGAGATAATTATTAGAAAACCAATCTCTTAATTTATCCATTAATTATTTAACAAATAAATAATTAATTAAACATGTGACATAATCCAGGAAAATTACTTCTAATTTCCTCACATGTGGCGCCACTTTTGTGCCATTAAATAATAGAAATGTCTTTTCTATTTTACATTTTATTTACCGAATAAACAATATTGCATATTCATTAAATAGACCAACTATTTTATTTATTCTCGAGGTTCCACAATACGAGAAAACACTCGCGTGTCAGGAGCCAAACCGGGGACCATGGACCTATAACCAGTAGCTACAATAAATTGAATAATATATTCACCGAACAGAACATTTCTACTCAACTTATCAATTTTGGAACTATGCCACCATAAATCCGAAACTGAACTCTATAGATTATAGATATAACTTATTCTCAAAGTGTCGAGTCAATAAGTGTCAATTGATATAATCATTACATACAAACTAACCCTCTATAGACTATCCGTAATGAAGCGGGAATGTTTCCTTAAACCCTCTTCAATACATCTCATCCTTATTTACCATCAACCCACTAGTGATCAATTAGTTCATAACCAATATGAACTCGGCCAATCGATCAGTTTTTAGGATCAACAAATAAGGAGATTGTCTTTCTACTTCCCGCAGGAAGGAATGGATTCCATATCTGTGAGACACAAACTCCTCACCCATTCTAGAATAGTGCCAATGTGAAAGTGATTCGGACCGCACCTCTTAGCAATCATTAACGAACACATCAAACCCTATCTTGAAACAAGTAGGAGTCTGCAATCACTTCAGGCTTAAGGTTAATTCCTATATGATCATCTTCTGATTTAATGAGATTTCTCAATTACGGAATTATATGAGAAAAGCAGATTAAATCGGTCCCGTCCTTTATGACTACATCATATAAAAATGCCCCACTTAGATTACTAATATCGATGGTCCGGATAAGACGGTCACACCGTAAACTGTTCTAGGCGCATTAATGGTTGTTTAATCAATAGACCACATACTTTGATTAATTTCACCACATACTAACAATTTAAATGTATCACCATAAAGTTAATCCTCGTGTGTGACACATACTAAGTTATATGGCTACATATGATACAACATAGGGTTTTAAGTAGTGTATTACTTATAAGCACGAAGCAAATAATAAGACACACACTCCTCACTTATAAGACAATTACCTTTTTCCTAAAGGAAAAGATATTTACCATAAATAAGAGATAATTATTAGATAACCAATCTCTTAATTTATCCATCAATTATTTAACAAATAAATAATTAATTACACATGTGAAATAATCCAGGAAAATTACTTCTCCTAATTTCCTTACGTGTGGCGCCACTTTTGTGCCATGGGATAATAGAAAATGTCTTTTCTATTTTACATATTATTTATCGAATAAACAATATTGCATATTTATTAAATAGACCAACTATTTAATTTATTTTCGAGGTTCCACAATACGAGAAAACACTCATGTGTTAGGAGCCAACCCGGGGACCATGGACGTATAACCAGTAACTACAATAAATTGAATTAAATATTCATCGAACAGAACATTTCTACTCAACTTATTAATTCCGGAATTACGCCACCATAAATCTGAAACTGAACTCTATCGATTAAAAATATAACTTATTCTCAAAGTGTCGAGTCAGTAAGTGTCCATTGATATAATCGTTACAGACAGACTAACCCTCCATAGAATATCCGTAATGAAGCGGGAATGTTTCCGTAAACCCTCTTCAATACATCTCATCCTTATTTACTATTAACCCACTAGTGATCAATTAGTTCATAACCAATATGAACTTGGCCGATCGATCAGTTTCTAGGATCAACAAAATAAGGGGATTGTCTTTCTACTTCCTGCAGGAAGGAATGGATTCCATATCTGTGAGACACACACTCCTCACCCACTCCAGAATAGTGCCAACGTGAAAGTGATTCGGACCGCGCCTCTTAGCAATCCTTAACGAACACATCAAACCCTATATTGAAACAAGCAGGAGTCCGCAATCACATCAGGATTAAGGTTAATACATATATGATCATCTTGTGATTTAATGAGATTTCTCAATCACGGAATTATAGGAGAAAAGCATATTAAATCGGTCTAGTCCTATATGAATACATCACATATAAATGCCCCACTTAGATAACAATATCGATGGTCCAGATAAGACGGTCACACCGTAAAGTGTTCTGGCGCATTAATGGTGGTTTAATCAATAAACCCTATACTTTGATTAAGTTCACCACGGTCTAACAATTTAAGTGTATCACCATAAACTTAATCCTCGCGTGTGACACACACTAAGTTATATGGCTACATATGATACAACTTAGGTTTTCAGTAGTGTATTACTTATAAGCACGAAGCAAATAATAAGATGAGAATAAACCTGTCATTTAATAATTATAAAAACAATTACATAAATTGTCTTTCGGGCGCTACTTCCAACAATCTCCCACTTGCCCGTATAAACAAGCAACAATTGTCTTTCGGGCACTACATCCAACAATTTCCTACTTGCCCGTAAAGAGAAGCAACACTTTTTTGTAGAGTACACAACACCCTTATTCTATTCACAATATTCTCCAACTTGCTCTAAAGCAAATGAGACACATCTCCCAATTTCATACCCGCTAAGCGCTTATCAGTGACATTAGATGCCACGCGATTTGGTTAAACTTATCAGCAGGTTGTTGGTTTCGAGGCGATCTTTAGGACCGAAACGTCGCCTCTCTGCACAGTCTGTCTGACCAGGTGGTGCTTACTTTCAATACGCTTTTGACCTCTTATGATTGTGAAGATCCTTGCATAAGCTGCCTCTCCATTGTTTTCACAGTGTGGTGATATCGGCTTACCCAGGCTTGGAATTTTCTTCCAGATCAGCAAGTAACCTTTAAGCTATATCGCCTCTCTAGTTGCTCCAAAAGATTCTATGTTTCTACTTACAAAGTCGAATTGGCGGTGCTAGATTGCTTCAGACTATAGCCCTATCACTAAGAGTAAACACTGAGCCCGAGATTGACTAGCGATCATCCTTAAATCTGAATGAAAGTCAGAATCAGTGTAATCAACAATCCTCAGGTTTGTACCCGAATATACACGCATATTATTCCTCGTTCTCCTGAAGATACCTAAGGATGTACTATACTGTTTTCCAACGCAAGAATCCAAGATTCGACTCTAATTGACTTTTAATAATCTGACATTCTCTATCCACCAGAGAATTTATCCCATTTTCTCTTTATCCAAAGACTGAGAGAATTATTCCGTGAGGGGTTGGGTAGGAAATCCCTCATTGAATTTTGCATACGAAAATGCATTATCATCTTAACCAATAAGATGGATGGGATACGGCCATCAACTTGTTCTCATGAATTCGACCGAATCAATTTCTAAGAATATAGTCCACTTCTCTAGTTTAGAAAAGTTTTGGCTCATCAGTTTCTGACTTCAGATAACACACCCATGTTGCTTACAACTGTTGCAGTGCCACCTTTCATTAACACTAACGTCTACTCTTTACCAATATTGATTTTCTGGTCTACAAAAGACTCATCAATATTCTGGTCAAGTCCATATATTTCAAACATAAGGGTTTTAATGACCTAGAGGTTTGCTTTAATCCACCGATGGATATAAGCATAAGGAGTCAATCTGCCACTGGCTTTAAGCTAAAAACATTTTTGTTATGGTGTACGTCAAGAAAGTTTCAGGGCATCACCCCTGTTAATCTTTCTACTTTCCATGGATTCAAGCAAGGTTGAATGGTGAGAGAGTTTCAGGGCATCACCCCTATTGAACTATCTACTTCTCAGGGAATTACCCCTAGCCACTTGGCTTTGCCTTGAAAAATAAACTTTCCCATTCATTCAACTCTTCATCATGTAGATCCAATTACTCCCACTGGGCCTGAGACACTCAGGTGGTTCTACAAAATTGTGAAGAGAACTGGAGTACATAAACTCTATTTACAGGTTTATGGCTTTAAACCAACCTCCTTTTATCAGAATCCTACACAGCCCTTCCAAAAGACCATAGGTTATCAATCACCCCCAGCAGACTGTAAAGTCTGCATAATCACAGCGAGTCAATGGTTAAACCATACTCCCACTGCATTTAGGTGGATCGATATTTTGATCTGGTTTAGTGGTATTTATCAGCGTAATCCCCAACAACCAATGTTGGATGTGGTCTGATTAAATCAGACAGTAATTCCTTGAGTACCTTTACTTCAAGGTCCAAGGTTGTTATTTAGACATTCTTCTAGAAAGGCTGTGATAGTATAACCGTTAATATCGGATTTCAGAATCTCATAACCAACCTTTTCTCAATGCAATAGGATCTTTCACGAACAGTCTCCATCTGAACGTGTATGCAATATCTCCAGTCCTACCTTCAAGCACTGATCGCGTGTAAGTCACTAACATCAATATTACTAGCAAGAATACTAGGTACATCGTAGTATAGTAAATGCGAGTCAAGGTCGATCCCACAGAGACAATGCAACTATAAGTATAAACGATTCTAACCAAATTAAGAAACAACATAGAGGCTGTCATGGGCCAACAATGAACATAAAACAACTTTGGTATTTCTCCCCCTCCTCTCACCGATCTACTAACTTGGATTAGTTAATCGTTATGTTTACTTCCCCACATAATTTCCTTAAATTAATCGAGCGAGCTTTCGTTTGAATTATCAGTATCAGCTACGGGTGCAACTCCTACTCCTCTATACTCCGACAATTGTAGTAGACAATCTATATGCAAGCTACGCTCCTTAATTGTTCCGTAATAGCCCATACACATAAATAACTGGAATTGCCGATATCGAGCGTTAACTCATACCGCTAACCCGCCTAGACAACTGTCGACATTGACCAGCACGTTCCTAAGGTCCATTTAAGACTATGTCCAAACTTAGCACTTCACTATTTGTATTTCATGCTAGTTTACGATTACAGTAACCAGATTGGCCAGATCTAACCTACCGTTAATTAAACATGTCGATCGACGTAGCTGTAGTGAATCCCAGTTTTAGGTTTTCGAAATAATGCCTCGGTAAACCGGTATAGACCGCTGGTTTACCGGGATCAGCTTTTCCTATTCCTAGATCTACATTGCTCAATTACGATTAATCCAAGTAAATTATGGGGTCTTTAAACATGCAGATTAACTAAAACACATGGATACGAACATATCTACCATATTGAAGACAAAAAGGAACGTTCAAAGCTTCATACCTTCAACAATGGAGATCTAGCTCGATCTACTCAAGCTAGAGATGGTAGAGAAAGGGAGAAAACAATAAATAACTCCTCAAAAGCTTGGAATAACTTTATTTCATCAAATTATATAATGTATTTGAAGATTTGATAATGAACTATGTAATAATCAGTATATTCGGCCTTATATAGATATAATAGCCGACTTATGACTCTCTAAAACCCTAACCGACCTAGTAGAGGCGGCAGAATTGATTTCGTTTTCAACAAGTCCTCGATTTACCGGCCCTAGCCATCGGTAAACCGGGCCGACTTTTCTTCTTTTTCTTCCCCAGACTTCTTCTTGGACTTTAATTACTTGGCCCAATATACTTCTTTCGGTCCAGATCCATTCTCCAATGCTCCAGATTTGGTATATCCTATAAAACACACAAAACGAGACAAAATAGTACCAAATCTTCGGGAAAATAACATAGATGCAGAATTACGATTCTAGAAACATGCACATAGCATTTAACATATATTCCACCTAATAATGAGCCTATATATCCTCTCTTGAGTAGAATTCAGGGTGAATAAGGGTATAATTATTGGTACCATTCAGAGCGTTATCAACTACCCCCCACTTAGCTTTTGATCGTCCCGATCAAAAAGGCGAAAAAGAAACAACACTCTGATCAGTACACAAGTTAATTAAAAACAACTATGCCTCACAAAGTCAAGATCAAGATCATGCCACTCATATCCATCAGTAACGTATTAAACACTATTCACATCATGAGCCAATGTGTGTGTGTGCAATAACTTTCACAACCGCTTAGTAATGAATACCACCTCACATTACATCAACCCATAGTCGAACTAACCAATCTCGAACATGTTATTTATTATTCAAATTAGCTGGCAAGGCGGATCGAGAACCGAGTAGGTATTACTCTTAGGCTCGCATTTATCAGTCTATGCAAAAGTCATGCGTTTTACGCTCCATTGACTCATATTTTTGCCAAAGAGAATATAGATGTATATATTTCAATGCAGTTCTCTTTCTTGACGGGTGAACTCTCATTGATTTATCTTTCCTCACGGCCCCACTCTTGATAAACTACCGAATCCGAAATTCCTTTGCCTGTACAAGCATTGGTGAAACATAATTTGGGATGAAGCCAGGGTCAACTCTAGTCAAAGCAATATGCTATCGACTACACACCAAGGAAAGTGAGTTATACGTGCTTAAAATGGTGGCTCATAATAGAATATGCGCTTAATACACCACTACTTCAGAAGTGGGCACTTACTATTATTTGTACATAGGGAAACAAAGATGAAGTCAATTAACTCGAAAAGATAAAAAAATATTATATTTTTTCGAAAATATGTCTAAATGAATCAAAGTCTAAGTGGTGAATCGTGCATCAAAGAGAATCAAGATAATCACGCAATTCATGGAATATAGTGCTAAGAAGCTAAGTGACGTTTCTTACCCCCCACTTAAACAAAACATTGTCCCCAATGTGTAAGGTGAAAAATGAAAAATGAAAAGGAACTTAGCTTCGGTTAAGGGCGGAACCATAGAAGAATTGGATCGTCGTACAATGCGCCGGGCTTAAGTAGTCCTTGAATAATCTGTGCTAAGTATCTCAAACAAACAAAGAAGAATAGTGGTGACAAGAAACCGTATAATAAAATGGCGGCGGTAAAAGAGGAAATAAATAACTCCAAACAATTTAAGCCCATAAAATCATTATATTATTAAAATTGTGCTACATCAACTAGATAGGAAAGAAAAATAAAAACAAGAAAATGGAAAACAACAACAATGAAAAGAAAGAAAAGACTAATCCTCATCAAAATAACCTTCCCAGTCATCTCTAGGCTCAAAACCGGGAGGTGGTCCAGAACTTGAGGCAGCAACGGCTGAAGATGAGGCTCGGTGATGTGGGGCAGTCCTATGTGGTGGGGTCGATGGAGGTACACCAAAGAAGTCTATAATAATCCTATCAATCTTACGATGCAAACTCACAATCTCTCTCGAGTTCTCCTCTAGCAAGACTCTTTGAGTCCAGGGTGCTCCGTGGACCGGAGTACGCTCCCTCTTAGTTCTCTGTCCGACCCATCTTGGTACCTTTTTAACCGATTGCGAACTGATCATCGGCTCAGGATCTTCCCAATTATCACTGAAGAGAATTTTCACCTCTTCCTCTAAAGCAAACATGTCAATCATCGGCCCGTATGGCAATAGCTCGCGCTCAGATATGGCGGCAAGCTCCTGAATACGGCTATGCATCAGGAGACCGATGTTGACTGGAGTTCCCTGCTCAAGATAGAACATCAAATCCGCCCTCTTGATGGTGACAGAGACCATGTGCTTGGTCGGTAAAAGGCGGGCACAAACAAATATGTTGACTATCATCCGATCCCAAGATAATTCATTTTCTAGGAAGATGGTGGGGGCTCCAGTAGGATTGAGCTTCCATTGCACCCCAAAAAATTCAACTATCATGTTCATCCTCTCTATATCTTCAATCTTGCTCGAGGATGTGTACTCATCCGGGCCCACCGGTGGATTTCTAACCCCAAAATAAGCATTGATCCGCTCAATAGAAAAATCAATCTTAACGCAATGGACTATAGCATATGTGGATCCTGGGTTGTGCGAGACATAAGCATAGAATTCCTGCACCACCGTAGCGTTGAACCGTGTTGGTGCCTCAGCCATATCCAATATGTCTTGTTCTTGTAGGGTTCGGGGTAAGATATCTCCGCAATCGTCCAATTCCATACCCCGTTCTTGAGCAACTATTCTTGCATTCCAATGCCCGTCTATCAAAGGGTTAGCATCTCCGTAGATACGCTGATAACCACTGGGACGAACAGCTGATCGGCTACGCTTGGGATCCATCTTAGATGATAACAGTAACTGATGTTGATGTTGATTCTGATAAAGGTAACCACGGTAAACCGGCAGGAGGTCTCGATTTACCGGCCTGATTTCTCTGTTTGTCTTTCTAGGACTGTGCTGCTATTGAAGAAGGAAGAAGAATTACAGCACTTCACTGGCACAACAACACTAGACAACAACAGGGCTGAAGAAAACGGGTGTGTTAGGTTGGGTTAGATGGAAAAGGGTTTGGGTTTGGTGGTGAGAGTGGTGGTGATGGTAGCCGACTGGTTTTAAGAAGAAGACGAAATGGGAGAATTTTGGTGATTGAAGGAGATGATGATAGATGAGAGTGATGATAATGGTGGTGAAAGGGTGGTTTAAATAGGAGAAATGATGGAAGGTGGAAGGATTTGATGGGATAATAGGAGAGAAGTAATTAGGGTGAAGGATTTGAGGCGGTGATTGATGGGATTGAGGTGGAGTTATGGTGGAGTGTGGGAAAGGATGAAAATTTTGAAAAGAGGGGAAATTGGGACGGTTTCTGCTAACTGGTGGTGTCTGATGCAACGTGTGTCATCCACGTGTCTCTAAAAATACAGCTTTATAAACTGACGTTTAGAAATCTAAAAATCCATGCTCGGTAACCCGGAGGTAATCCACGGTTTACCGGGGGTTATATTTCCCCAGATTTCTCTGTCTACCTTTTTTGCACTCTTTACTCAACCTCTCTACTCAATTCTAACCTCAAATTGACTTGCCTCTTACTCTTTCTGTTGCTATTTCCGACTCAATCCTAACCTACTTCACTAGAATCCACAACGAGTAAAAAAAACCTTCCCAACAACCATCGGTTTCAAGCCTAAGGGTGCGGTAGGATGAAAAAAGCTCGTCCCTTCATCCAGCTACTTTTATTCATTCTTAATCTACCTAAGGGTTTAAAGAAATTGTTTTGAGTTTATAGTCACCAGCTAGACTTTCCTCAGATCTCCGATCATTCAGGGTCTGGAGCTTTAACTCGCCAAAATTTTGTTCCGGAGGTTTGCATCTTTATAGAACCTTTTTTAGCTCTCTTCCTAGCACGCCTCTCTCTTAGCTTGTGTACTAGGTTTTCCTCTGCATCGATATTTAGACTTTAGACCCAAGGATTCCACATTCCCTACTTTAAGCTCAAAGCGTTCACTACGCAACACAGAATGACTAGCTTCCGTGAGCGTCTAGTTGTGGTCCTTTCCTTCTCTCATTCTCAGCATTAATCTTATGAATTCCTGCTCAACGATTTCTACTACAACCTCTCTATGCTTATGCCCTTCCTTTTCTATCTCCATAATTTCCACCTTTTCTGAATCATACGTCATCTTGCAACTTTCCGGCCTATTTTCTAGGGGCTCTAAGATTTTGAAAGATACTGCATCATTATTCACCCTCAAAGTAATATCCACATTATCAAAATCCATGACTGCTCTGCTTGTCGCTAAGAAATGTCTTCCTAACAAAACTAGGGCACTTGGGTCCTCTGGTACGTCTATAACCGTGAAATCAATTGGAAAACAGAACCCTACTGCCTCAATCATGCACTTCCTGAGCAGACCGGCAGGCATATCTCTAGTCATATCGACAAAAGTCATGGTTTGAGTTTGATTCATAACGACCGGAAGCTTAATCTTCTGGCAGAGGGAAAAAAGTAGAATGTTGCAAATCGAGCCAGAGTCGTAGAGACCTAATCCTACTGATATACCATTAACAGAAATTAGGAGTCGGAACTGTTGGGAAATCTACGCGGGAACGTAGCAGAATTTAAAATTTTGTTTCCTTTGACCAGGATCGACTTCGTTTAAGCAATAAACAAATAAACTAAAGACGGTGGTTACCTTGCTTGATCTAAAAGATCGACGCTTTGAATGTCTAAGGAGAGTAGTTCTGCATAGAGCCGCCCAAGTGTTCGGCCTCTACCGGTGATCCACACGAACAGCCCGCCGGAATCCCATCAAGGATTGCTACTAGAAAAACTCGGTTGCTAGACCGACTTTTTTTCTCTCTCAAAATCTCTCATAAGAAGCTCTATATTTTTCACAAGAACTATTAGCTCTCGGAGTTATGTTGTACAAAAGAGCTAGCCAACCCCTTTCTCATATAGGTGTTGGGGCGCCACTTTCAATTCCCAATCTGATTGGGATTAGCTTCCTAGTAGATTGGGGAGAAAGAAAACATTTTTCCTAATAAAACAAGGAAAATATAATTGATTGATTTATCTCATTAATAATCAATATCTTATATTAAATATTTTCTCCAAGATATATATTGACAATATCTTATATTGAATATATCTTTATCTTTTATTATATTACCATAAATCAATTTACACATGTGTATATATCACATATATATATTACACGTATAAATCCATTTATATATAAATATGAACTACTTAAAATATGCATCCTTTAGTCACGTGAATCTACAAATATCACATACATATACAATTCACGCCAACATATAGATATTTATACATATATATTAATATCTAATATTAATATATGCTAATACCATTAATTAAATTGCACAATCTAAGTGTATCCTATACGCAATCAAATTGCACCACCTTAGCCAATAAATTGGCATCCGGAATATTTTTTAATAAATATAATACTATTAATATCTTGTATTTAATTTATTCATAATAAATAAACACCACCATATTAATTTACCACTATAACATTTATATCATGAGATAAACTTTCCTTATTCGGTTATCATCTATAACCATATTTTAATCCGGCTAGATGTTCATCTGTGTGTGACCCGATAGGCTTCCGATATGTTGGCCATAGACAGAAAGTGCAAATTACGAAAATGCCCTTCATGCCTAACGATCACGGGATAGCGTCTAGCGGAAGAGTCAAATGCAATGACTACTACCTTTCATGTGAAACAGTTACCGTGTAAATTACAATCCTATCGCTGTAATAATATCCATACGGTCGTACGTCGAGTGTCAAACATTAACGACCGTATCTTATAATCTGGATATCAAGCTCTCTCAAAGTAACTCATTTACTTCCACTTTGCAAAGATTCACGAGAGTAAGACATTCCATATAAGTAGGCCCTTTCGGATATTCACCCCTAATGATAGGGTACGCGATTCCCAGACGACCAAACATGTATACTCCACATTCTTCAGTATCACTCCCAATCACTACCGCATGATCACCCCGTGGCTAGGGGAAACCTCAATAGTGTCAATGCATGACAATCGACACCATGATGCCATGAAGACTCCGGTCTTAAGGATAATTACACAACCGCCACATAGTGTGACACTTAACAGTGTAAGTGGGTCAGTCTAACGTACGCATTCTCTAATACACGTCCACGTACAGTCCAACTGTCTCTACACTTTGATAGACGAGATCTATCCCTGCCTTTAAAGACAGAAGATATCTAACACGTGCTAGCATGTTCGTACTATCAATGCCCTGTTTAATAATACATCAGCCTGGAGACATTTAAGTATCAAACTTATTAAAGTGATTAGAGATCTCATCAACCATAATCGCCTATCATGGTTTCTCTATCACAGTTTAATACTAAGAACGTTATCATATAACAATTCATAATTGGTTCACTAAAAGAACATATATATGACAATATAAAAGCAATTTAATAGATGCATAAACATAAAGAAATAGTATAAATGATCCGACCCGGTCGGATCCGGTCCAACCCGATAGGGTTTAGGACACTATTCCAACAATCTCCCACTTGGCCTATAACCAATCACTCGCACACACAAAACCAAGTTGAAACAAAAGAATCTCATGCAATACTCGCAACTAGCCTAGCCTTGAACGGATCGCTATCCGTGAGGACTCAGACTATCTTCATCTCACGCTCCATATGATCAAGTCAAAGGAACCGCCTCAACACACACCTTGGTTCTTGCTCCAAGCAATGAATCCACTTACTATATCAGCCATATAGAAATGGTGGAAGAACCGTACAAGGTTCAAGAATGAACCTCATAGACTCATGTATTGCTCCCGTTGCGCCTCTAAGGCACTACCGTGTTTTGGCCTGGTTGTAGAATTTACAGTGACCCATAGCTAAGAACATTTCCAGCTGACTGTATCAATTAATCAAGTGACTGCAAACCCAGATTGTAGCTCCTACTTGCCTTTATAAGACTCAGGATATACGTCTGTATATCTATGTTTATTTAATTCTAAGTTTCAATAAACTAGGAACTCTTCCTTAACTTGTTTAAGGATATTCTCGACACTTACCGGATTTACTTTCATACTTGCTCATGACTATGAACTATGAACATCCGGCAATACCTTTATGATGGTTCCAATTGCCGTATCAAAGGAAACCTTTCATAAACATCATCTTTCACCCTATCTTTAGGACTAACGTCCTAACATAGATAGATCTTGAGACTACCGGTTAGCAGTATCCCCTGTCGCGATCTATGCTACACTCCTTTTAGCATCACATCGATATATGTAAACTATAATCTAACAGCAGTTAAATCTATCACCATAGATTCTTATTTCCAAAAATAAGAACTGCCAGTCCAAGTGTTTTCGTAAAGACCTTGAACTACCAAACACTAACTGACTGTGACATGGGGTGATAATTCTCGAGAGAGATATCCAATATCTTACTCAAAATTGTAACATACTCCCACTATCCATCTTGCACATTGGGCATAATCTTCTTTTGACTAAATCAAACTCTTTTGATTCTCAAACAAAGAAATCGTCTAGAGAAACTTGTTTGAGTCCATAAATGAATCTCGTGGGCTTACATATCATGTCATCGTCTATGAACATCGAGCTTTCTGCCCAACGTCTTCAACACTATCATATAGCCATGATACGAAGTTACAACAATCATAGTCTGAATAGAACTGGGCTCAGCCTTACAGGGACATTCCCTCTAGGTAAGACAGACTAGGTTCATAACCTGGTTGTCACTAATGGAATCTAATTCAGATATTATGGCTCCTATCCATACCTCTCAATCTTGCCTTTCAAACATTCTTTCATAATTCGTGAGATATTCATTCTTCAAGATGAATATACCAGTAGCCTTTTCAGGCTTTAAGGTTATCCACAGACTTATAGAACTTTTGTTTGGAGTGAGCAGTGTTCTACACCTCATCTTTATGTGGCGTCTGGTCACGTTCCTTTGGTTGAATATATCTTTGTGGTTCTCAAACTCTTTTGAGATCTAATTTACTCCCATTGTTTCTTTTGGAAGGAACACTTCCTCTAGAAGACAGCATGTTTGGAGACAAACACCTTTTGCTCCTCAGACGAGTAAATAATATCTAGCGTACTTGCTAAGATATTCCACAAAGTTGCATATGTCGTACTAGGCTCCAAGCCTTTCTGACTTTGCCTATGAAAACTTCAAATCATCGGTTAAGATAGATTCGACATTATCCCCTTCATATCTAATATGGAATTTATTCAACCTTTATTCTTCGGAACTCGGTTAAGCATAAGGGCACTATCCCGAAATGGGTAAGGGATACTTTGCATGGCTTGCGTCACACCGTTATCATATAAAGTGTTGTTTCTATTTTGGGAACACAATCTAGTTGTGTATCCCAAAGATGGTATCCTTCAAGGGAGAATCTTATTCCTTTTCAGACGACTTCTGAAACACCCTTCACGTATTAATTACTTCAATCCTTTTGAAGATTAATTCCTAAGTAGCTCGTCAATCTCATATTCGTACTACCTAAAACTTTTCGGTCTTTCCAAATTGTTGTACTTCAATAAGTACATTCAACTATTTCTAAAAATAGTCATAGAGATTAACAAACAAACATTTGTGGCATCAATTGTCATAAGCCAACAAACATCGGTATGTTTAGGCTTTAGACAAATTTTCTAGATTTTATAAACTTTTCGTAAAAGTGTATTTTAGTCATCTTTAGATAAGATACGTATCACCCACATGATTCATAATCACATGGTTCAGACATCATCTAAATGACATTTGATTATACGTTTCTCTTCCAGAGAGTCGACATCTAGAACAACTACAAATATCAATGATAACAGCCATACAAATATTTAGTTGAGATCTCATCACATATATCAACTATATAGTGACATCAATCTAGTATGTTAGATTCAGTGACCTTCCAACTTTATCAAAAAAACATTTATTCTTTACAATTGAATTTATCTACTAAATCCTAACAAATAACTGAAAGTATGTTCTTCATAAGAACCGGAACATAATAACATTTATTTAGTTCCCTTATCAGTTTACTAGATCCAGAACGTGGTAAGAGTTGCAACGTTTGCTTCACCTTCCATATCTGTATTTAATCTTTCTAATTTAATCACATTCGCAAGATATCATATATCTAAGAGTTAACTTAAACTTTGATAGATTTATCTCAACTCACTTGCCTAGAATAGAAACTTCAATAAGTTCTCTATTTAAGCACATGCCCTAACTTTCCTTTTTAATCCTTTAAGCACTTGAAATATGTTTCTTATTGTTGTCTTCATAAGACTTAAGAAAAGATCACAAGAGCCAAGTCTTTAATTTCCTTTCATAAAGAAAATATAAAGTTTATTAAATAGTTTATTTAACCTTTTGAATCGTATTCAAAACATTGACTACTTAATTAACCTTTAAGAAATGATAGAATTAAGTCGATACTTAAATCTTACAATTTTGAAAACAACCTTTCCAAAATTAGATGTGGTCATTCTTATCCAACGTTTGAATTAATTGCCATCGTATGACTGAACGATCATCTTGGATCGTATCCAATATATGATTAATTCTTTGAAACTTATTTCAAATGATTCAATCATATCATGAGCTTCCGCTTTCATTAATAATTAAAGCCTTGGACTATTGCATCAAATATGTAGTCTCCTTATCTCTAACTACTAAAACGGGATAGCTCGTGTCATTGCTTATTTTAAAAGGATTAAAATTACTTAACCATATTTGAGAACGTTTATCAAAAGGTAACAGTCATAATTTGGTTTTACTAATCGAGAATGAAACATAAATATAAAAGTTTGCTAAAACTACAACATAAAAATGAAAATAAAAGAGTGTTGTTATTTATACGCGCAAAATCAAAAATGGTCTTTTGGTTTATGATTTTGCTCCCACTAGTCAACTACTCCCAATTGACTTTCAAGAATTATTAATTTCTTTAGTGGACAAGATCCCACTAAACTGCCGCGACCCCCGCTTTGGCTGGTGGGCCGAAAATAGTCTGATAGGTAGACAACTCTTTGTCAATCGTATCTTATACGACTCTTGTTGTTTGACTAGTCAACTCTTTGACAATTTTCTTCTTATGAAGTAGTCAAACCCTTGCCTCTAAAATCCAAATGACCCCGCTTTGGCTGGTGCCCGAGAGAATTCTTAGTCAAGTCATAACCCCAATATTCGTGAGATCTCATACGATCATATCTCGATAATGACGATATACCCGAGGTAGGTCAACCCCCTGCTTTGGCTGATGAGTTGGATCCGAACAAGGGCTCTTCACCGTCATTATAATATGGGGAGGCAATTTCAACTAGATTCTTTTGAGGTGGAAGTATTTAAGTAAATTAATTCACTTAATTAATTTTAATTATGGTCTCATCAAGTATATCTATCTCTATAGACATACATCCTACACATTCATCTAGATCGTGCCTAGTCATGCATCTATCGTATCATATGAAATAAATACAAGCACAAAATAAATAAATGCGTAAAGTAACCGGTATGATCATGAACTTTTCCTAGGTGCGGTTTCGAATACAAATTGACGAAACCGCGGGTCACAATCTAAGGGTAGCTGCAACCGCCAATAGGATTTTTAATGCGCCATCTCCAATGAGATCTTTATTCTTCTATCTTTGGTCTCCATCTTCTGCTCCATTCTTGTTACATTTAATTCTAGCCAATAAAATAAATACACCTGCTGCACACGGGGGGAGCTAACGGGAATGAGATAAATGCAGAAAATAAACTAGGTCACATTCTTCATAACGGCCTAGGACAATTTTTAAACCAACAGAAAAATTAAATCATTCACATCTATCCTATCGGTCGAGTCCATGATCAATCGGGGTCCATATAATTATATTATATCTACTATATCTAATCCATACAATAACATCTTATGAAAAAGATAAAATTAAAATTTAACTACTTGCGTCTTAATTAATTAATTAACGTTTAATCTATTAAATAATTTTATCTAATCAATTAACTATTTAATATTTAATTAATTAAATGATTTTAATCGAAATAAAATTAACGATTAATTTTAAACCGCCTTCAATTTTAATTTTAATTAGTTAGAACTATTCCAAAAATAAATCAAATTTAAAATTAGGTCTCTTTTGTTTCATTCCTTTTGATTCGTAATCAAAAGGGATGCCTTTGGTTTCTAAACCAAAAGACATCTCCTTCGCCTTTTCCAAAATTAAAATTTTGAAAATGGCTAGGCCTAGGCCTTTTCCAAAATCAAATATTTTGAAAAGGACCTAGGCCTATTCTAAACAAAATTTGAAAAGACCAATATTTTGGTTAATATGCATGGCCACTTTCCAAAATCAAAATTTTGAAAGTGGCCTAGTCTAGGCCTTTTCCCAAATCAAATATTTGGAAAGGGCCTAGGCCTATTCCAAACAAAATTTGGAAAGACCATTATTATTTTAATTCCATGTGGCATCCCAATGGCCCAAACTATTTGAACCATTGGTTAGCCACATGGTACAACTAAACAAAGGAGGAATTAGCAATCACAACTATGAACCATATTGAATCACAAAATACACAAAACAAAAAATTGGAGATCCGCCAGCATTGACCGGTCAACCGACTGCCGGCAGCAGGTTGTGGTGCCGCCGCCAGTCGGCCGAGCACCACCCGATCTCCTTTTTTTTTTCTTTTCGTGTATCGCTTTTGCGAACCAAAAATCTTCACCTTTTAATTACGTGATTTAAATGATAAAATTAACTACGCAAATTAACATGCTTATTGCTTAAGCTCGAAGCTCTCGATACCACTGTTAGGAAATCTACGTGGAAACGCAGCGGAATTCAAAAATTTGTTTCCTTTTACCCAAGATCGACTTCGTTTAAGCAATAAACAAATAAACTAAAGACGGTGGTTACCTTGCTTGATTTAAAAGATCGACGCTTTGACCGTCTAAGGAGAGTAGTTCTGCATAGAGCCGCCCAAGTGTTCGGCCTCTACCGGTGATCCACACGAACAGCCCGTCGGAATCCCATCATGGATTGCTACTGGAAAACTCCGGTTGCTAGACCGACTTTTTCCCCTCTCTCAAAATCTCTCTAAGAAGCTCTATATTTTTCACAAGAACTATTAGCTCTTGGAGTTATGTTGTACAAAAGAGCTAGCCAACCCCTTTCTTATATAGTGTATATGGCGCCCCAAATATGAGTGGAGGAGAAGAAAACATTTTCCTAATAAAATAAGGAAAATATATTTGATTGATTTATCTCATTAATATGAGATATCTTATATTTAATATTTTCTCCAAGATATATATTGACAATATCATATATTGAATATATCTTTATCTTTTATTATATTACCATAAATCAATTTACACATGTGTATATATCAAATATATATTACACATATAAAACCATTTATATATAAATATGAACTACTTAAAATATGCATCCTTTAGTCACGTGAATCTACACATATCACATACATATACAATTCACGCCAACATATATATATTATACATATATATTAATATCTAATATTAATATATGGTAATACCATTAATTAAATTGCACAATCCAAGTGTATCTTATACACACACAAATTGCGCCCCTTAACCAATAAATTGGCATCCGGAATATTCTTTAATTAATATAATACTATTAATATCTTGTATTTAATTTATTCATAATAAATAAACACCACCATATTAATTTAACACTATAACCTTTATAGCATGAGATAAACTTTCCTTATTCGGTTATCATCTATAACCATATTTTAATCTGGCTAGATGTTCTTATGTGTGTGACCCGATAGGTTTCGAATATGTTGGCCGTAGACACAAAGTGCAAATTATGAAAATGCCCTTCATGCCGCATGATCACGGGATAGCGTCTAGCAACACACCGTGACCCCCAATCATCGGAAGAGTCAAATGCAATGACTACTACCTTTAATGTGAAACAGTTACCGTGTAAATTACAATCCTATCGCTGTAATAATATCCATACGGTCGTACGTCGAGTGTCAAACATTAACGACCGTATCTTATAATTTGGATATCAATCTCTCTCGAAGTAACTCATTTACTTCCACTTTGTAAAGATTCACAAGAGTAAGACATTCCTTATAAGAAGGCCCTTTCGGATATTCACCCCAATCATAGGATACGCGATTCCCGGACGACCATACATGTATACTCCGCATGCTTCAGTATCACACCCAATCACTACCGCATGATCTCCCCGTGGCTAGGGGAAACCTCAATAGTGTCAAAGCATGACAATCCACACCGTGATGCCATGAAGACTCCGGTCCTAAGGATAATTACACAATCGCCGCATAGTGTGACACTTAACAGTGTAAGTGGGTCAGTCTAACGTACGCATTCACTAATACACGTCCATGTACAGTCCAAGTGTCTATACACTTTGATAGACGATACCCTGCCCTTAAAGACAGAAGACATCTAATACGTGCTAGCCTGCTCGTACTATCAATGCCCTGTTTAATAGTACATCAGCCTAGAGACATTTAAGTATCAAACTTATTAAAGTGATTAGAGATCTCATCAGCCATAATCGCCTATCATGGTTTCTCTATCACAATTTAATACTAAGGACGTTATCATATAAAAATTCATAATTGGTTCACTAAAAGAACATATATATGGCAACATAAAAGCCATTTAATAAATGCATAAACATAAAGAAATAGTATAAATGATCCGACCCGGTCGGATGCGGTCCAACGCGATTGGGTTTAGGACACTATTCCAATAGGAACGGGCCAGGGTCTCCTAACTTCACCAGGGTGTCTAAGTCTGGATAATCATCAGGCTCAGAGAACATCATGTTAGGATCCTCTTCAGGATCATCAGAATTATAATCCAAACACGATATTTCAATTAGCTCGATAAGGAACTCACCTGGACGGTACGTGCTATACTTCTTTAAGTTCTCTTCAGGCTCTTGCTTGACCGCTTCTTTCTCTTCTTCCACCCGCTTCTTAATAGCTTTATAATGCTCTCTGGCTTCTGATCCAAGGTACATGGAAATCGGTGTGACGTTCAATATTGTCCGAGGCATATTATTTGACTTGTTTGCTCTTTTTCAACTCTAGTTTGATCAAATCTATGAAGTGTTCTGATCTTCCTGCGAAAAAGATAAAATAAAACAAAGAAAAGGTTAGCGACTTCCGCTTCAGTTGGGTATAATCCCAACAGTTGCGGACCTATTAACTAAAATCAACAGGGAATAACACAGAATAACAGGGGCTGCCAGAATTCAATTTTCCAGGCCTTGGTAAACCGGGGGTAAACCACGGTAAACCGGCCCTGAAATTTCTCCTTCTGGCAATTTAACAAGTGCAGGTTTGATCTAGAACGACTAAAGACTCAAAATAAAATAAAATAAAAATGACTTGTTAATTAGGATTAAAACGTTTATATTTAAAATTGGCCAATGTCCCCGGCAACGGCGCCAAAAATCTTGATCGCGTGTAAGTTACTAACGTCGATATTACCAGCAAAAATACTAGGTACATCATAGTATAGTAAATGTGAGTCAATCCCACAAAGACAATGCAACTATAAGTATAAACGATTCTAACCTAGTTAAGAAGCAAGATAGAGGCGGTCATGGACCAACAATGACCATAAAACAACTTTGGTATTTCTCCCCCTCTTCTCACCGATCTACTAACTTGTATTAGTTAATCGTTATGATTACTTCCCCACATAATTTACTTAAATTAATCGAGCGAGCTTTCGTTTTAATTATCATTATCAACTACGGGTGCAACTCCTACTCCTATCTACTCCGACAATGGCAGTAGACAATCTAGACACAAGCTACCCTCCTTAATTGGTCCGTAATAGCTCATACGCATAAAGAACTAGAATTACCGATATCGAGCGCTAACTCATAATGCTAACCTGCCTAGACAGGTGTCGACATTGATGAACACATTCCTAGGGTCTATTCAAGACTATGTCCAAACTTAGCACTTCACTATTCGTATTTCATGCTAGTTTACGATTACAATAAGAAGATTGGCCAGATCTAACCTACCGTTAATTAAACCTGTCGATCAACGTAGCTGTAGTGAATCCCAGTTTTAGGTTTTCGAAATAATGCCTCGGTAAACCGATATAGACCTCCAGTTTACCGGGGTCAGCTTTTCCTATTCCTGGATCTACATTGCTCAATTACGATTAATCCAAGTAAATTATGGGGTCTTTAAACATGCAGATTAACTAAAATACATAAATGCGAACATATCTACCATATTGAAGACAAAAAGGAACGTTCAAAGCTTCATACCTTCAACAATGAAGATCTAGCTCAATCTACTCAAGCTAGAGATGGTGGAGAAAGGGAGAAAACCAGAAATAACTCCTCAAAGGCTTGGAATAACTTTATTTCATCAAATTATATAATGTATTTGAGTATTTGATAATGAACTATGTAATAATCAGTATATGCGGCCTTATATAGATATAATAGCCGACTTATGACTCTCTAAAACCCTAACCGACCTAGTAGAGGCGGCAGAATCGATTTTGTGTTCAACAAGTCCTCGGTTTACCGGCCCTAGCCCTCGGTAAACCGGGCCGACTTTTTTTTTCAGCAGACTTCTTCTTGGACTTTAATCACTTGGCCCAATATACTTCTTTTGGTCCAGATCCATTCTCTAATGCTCCAGATTCGGTACATCATATAAAGTACACAAAACGAGACAAAACAGTACCAAATCTTCGGGAAAATAACATAGATGCAGAATTACGATCCTAGAAACATGCATATAGAATTTAACATATATTCCACATAATAACGAGCCTATCTATCCTCTCTTGAGAAGAATTCGGGGTGAATAAGGGTATAATTATTGGTACCATTTAGAGCGTTATCAAGCACAAGTGCTTAATGCCTCTATTTGCAGAAGTGGAGTAAATGTACTTCACTTATCATCCACAAATTCATAGGCATCTTCTAAGGTGGACTTCTCTATTTTACATGATAATACGAACCTTTATTTTGCAATCAATATCTTAATTGAGTTAAGCAGTGTATCGTAGCATATCAATAACTATATAAGGCAATCCATGGTTCATCCTTTCAGTGAAATCGTTTCACTCGGAGGTAGGCCAAGCATCAGTGCCAAAATCGTGCTATAGCCCATATTTGAGCATGGAATACTCTCTTCTCTGGTAATATCAGATATTCCTCCAAATATTTAGATAAACTATCGGCGTTTCGAGTAGTTATTAGACAAATTGTCTACCACTCAAAACCTCTAACTAGCTTGTATCATTCATAATACCCCGAAGGTCAATATGAACAAGCTTTCATACTTTTTCAGCTCTACTATCCTTTCCCAATTGAAAGGTTACTTAGTCATTTTTCCTTTGAGATAGTGTTCTTAGTCTGGGAGATAGGAATCACCTTTAGCTAGTCATTAGATCTTATCTTTAAGATATATGCAATAATTAATAGATGCTGAAGAATCATTTATCTTAATATGGAAACCATTTGTCTTAATAGCTTATGATGTGTTACATATGCCTTTTCAGCATTACTTAGTGGTTTTGACTTTTCCAGACAAATGTCCGAGTCTTAGAATCGTATACAAATGTCATATTCACTTTCTTTAAGGCAACTAAGTTATCGATGTGAAAGTGAATCCATTTGTTCCAACGAATCTGAAAACAGAAATTGAATTTCTGCGGTATTCAAGGATTAAAACCCTAAATTTCTTTCCTTATATCACTCCCACTATCTTAGCTGAAATAACTGCCCGTTGTCTATTCTTTATCATGAATGCCCAGCTACCTTGTTCTTAAAAAAGAACTTTAGCTTCTGAGTCAAAATACTCGGTTAAGAAAGTCTCTAAGGATTCATACGTTAGTGATTCGAAATCACTTTCCTTATCCTATATTTTCTTTTATTAATATTTCGGTTTAGCCTTTAGCTTATTTAGTTTTGGTGACATACATTTTTAGACATTCTTTCCCATTCTTGGATTTCTTTAAAGGAAATAGCCGCGAACTAGCAGTTCATTTGCGTAGACACTACTCGTGAACTGTGGGATGTCCAGTGAGATTGATGCCAAATCATTCTCGTCATCTTTGAACTAATTTTAATTTGTCTCCCGTTCAACACGAGTGACAGCAGTGACATACTTATCAATGTGACTTAAGTTTGTAGGCTCAAGAGGAATATCCTCTTCCGAAAAATTAATTTGCATTCTCGATTATTGAGTTCAATGTTCTTGTTACTTTTCCACTTTCACGAAGTCATCATCAGTCAATTTTAATTACTTAAGCAGTCTAGTCACCTTGAGATGATATGTAGTTATAAAATAAATTATGGCAGAAATATAAATCAAATCATACACCACAACTAGTAAGGATTTTAGGAATAATAAACGTGATGTCATGCATTGCAGTTTATCCTACCATTCCAAGGATTTAATCTCACACCTACCGTGCCGCCGTAGGGTAGGTCAAAGAGGTGATGATTAAATTGAGATAATCTATCTCAAGAATTAAAACATTGAGACTCAAACATCTCCTATTTAATTGTTGATTACCTTCCTTTTTCAGCCAAGATATTTCCAAAATATCCTTGTGAGTGTGACAGACTGTTTCAGATTTTTAAGTACGCCCCAATTATGCCGCCGTAGGGTAGGCCAGTGACCCGACGAGTACTCAAATCCAATCTTTTCGTAGACCAACCCTTGAATGTTGATAGCGGTGAAGGCCATCCGTAGGGGGCCGAAATCAAAGCGGCATGAGACATCACCATTCTCTCACGTGCTTGTGCAACAGTAGAGGCCGTGGGGTCGGTTGTCACCTTCCCCGCTCCTACTCGTTATTTTGAAAATTAGGTAGTCTTATTAGGATTTTCCGAATTTCTTCACAATCCGCAAAAACAATAAATCATGAATATTTAAATTAATCCTCGTACTAGTTCATCGGTTCCAAATACCGTCTAAGTAGTGTCACTATATTCATCATTTTCCAATTTTATGGATTTATGAAAATTTCTTGTGTAGACAATACACAATTAAAATTCACCAAGAATTTTATAATCCTAATACATTAAGACTTACTAAATTTCCCAATAATTCGAAAAACAATAAATCACGAAATTTAAAAGCTCCCACTAGTTTATCGGTTCCAAATACCGTCTAACTAGCCACACCTTATTCATGATTTTCCAATTTATCGATTATTTAAAATTTTGTGTAGACACTACACAACAAAAATTCATCAAAGAATTTTATAGTCCTAATCTTGCCATGATAAAAAAAATTTAGGATCTTAGAATTATTCCAATAATTCGAAAACAATAAATCATGAAAAGCAATCACCAACTTATCGGTTCCAAATACCGTCTAGTTAGTGTCTTCTCTTTTCACGATTTTCCAAATTTTCGATCATCAAAATCCCATTTATGTAGCCACTACATAATTATATCCCAAAATCAAACTTACCCCGTAATTTTTTTTATCATGTGAATTTTATATCCAGATAAAATTCCGTTTGCTCAATTAATTACCTAAATTAATCTACATTAATTATGTGTTCATATATGCCGAATTAATGCCATAATTAATTATCCATTTATGCATATGCTAGGAGTGCAATTCATGAATATGATGCATGTAATTACATGGTTATATCACATAAGTAATCACCTAAGAAAATAAATGCGTAAAGTAAACCACTGAGATGGACCATTGGTACCCCCGTATCTAATCTATCTTAAATAAAAAATAAACCCAATCTAATAGGTTTACTAATTTTCTATTACAGAAAACAGAATCCGGATCCGTAAATATAAGTCGAACCGATTTCTCCTCAATCTGCTTCATGGCCGAGTTGGTCAGCACGTCCTCCTTCCTTCCATAGCAGCGCGGGTTCGATTCCCAGCTGTTGCAACTATCTTTTCTGTCCTCCTTCCTTCCGTAGCAGCGCGGGTTCGATTCCCAGCTGCTGCAACTATTTTTATTTCTTATTCACCAAAACTGCATATTTTCTAGAAAAATTGAATAAAAACACGTCTGGGGTGACTCGAACCCTAGACGTCGGTATCTGAATTTGAACTTCGAACCACTGCTCCACAGTCTCGTTGTTGATGGAAAGCTTCGTGTTTAAATAAATAACAACAGAGCCGAAAAAAAGACTACTTTTCTAGGAAATTAAAATTACAACAACTCACATAATTTCCTATACCCAGAAAATAAGGTTTACAACAGATCTAACGGGTAAACAATACCAACCCCAATCCATCTCGTCAACCAAGAGCATTCAACCACGTATGTATATAATAAACATATAAAAGATTCAACTTTTATTCAATTCCACTCCTTATTAATTAATTATGCAATCAAGATCGCAAAATCGCTTCAACCTAGCTCTTATACTACATGTTGGAAATACAGGAGCCGAATCAGATCTGATTCATAGCACCGACCGAGACGCTCGATCATGCACAGCGGAAGCAACAAATTAAAATTCGTTTTCGATTTTTCCACGATATGATTCGCATAATAAATTAATCTAACTACAAGAAAATTGAAGATTTACCCAACAAAAGAGAAGCCGTGATCTTCTGGATTGTATCTCCAAATGACGACTGATGGACATCAATCCTCGTAGTGAAGCCTCCTTGAATATGCCTCCCAATGAGTAGAACAAGAAACTAATTTTTCTCTTCCTTTTTATGTACGTGGCACAATTTTTGTGTGTTTTTTTTGTTGGGAGCAAGTCTCTTTATATAGGAATATAACTAGTCAAGAGAGAGTTATCCCTTTCACAAGACAATTACATTTTTCCTAAAGGAAAAGATATTTACCATTAATAATAGATAATTATTAGAAAACCAATCTCTTAATTTATTCATTAATTATTTAACAAATAAATAATTAATTACACATGTGACATAATCCAGGAAAATTACTTCTCCTAATTTCCGAACATGTGGTGCCACTTTTGTGCCATGGGATAATAGAAAATGTCTTTTCTATTTTACATTTTATTTACCGAATAAACAATATTGTATATTCATTAAATAGACCAACTATTTCATTTATTCTCGAGGTTCCACAATACGAGAAAACACTCGCGTGTTACGAGTCAACCCGGAGACCATGGACCTATAACCCGTAGCTACAATAAATTGAATAAAATATTCATCGAACAAAACATTTCTACTCAACTTATTAATTCCGAAATTACGCCACCATAAATCCGAAACTGAACTCTATCGATTATAGATATAACTTATTCTCAAAGTGTCGAGTCAATAAGTTTCCATTGATATAATCATTACATACAGACTAACCCTCCGTAGACTATCCATACTGAAGCGGGAATGTTTCCGGAAACCCTCTTCAGTACATCTCATCCTTATTTACCATCAACTCACTAGTGATCAATTAGTTCATAACCAATATGAACTCTGCAGATCGATCAGTTTATAGGATCAACAAATAAGGGGATTGTCTTTCTACTTCCCGTAAGAAGGAATGGATTCCATATCTGTGAGACACACACTCCTCACCCACTCCAGAATAGTGCCAACGTGAAAGTGATTCGGACCGTGTCTCTTAGCAATCTTTAACGAACACATCAAACCCTATCTTGAAACAAGCAGGAGTCTACAATCACTTCAGGATTAAGGTTAATCCATATATGATCATCTTGTGATAATGAGATTTCTCAATCACGGAATTATAAGAGAAAAGCAGATTAAATCGGTCCAGTCCTATATGACTGCATCATATATAAATGCCCTACTTAGATAACCAATATCGACGGTCCGGATAAGACGGTCCCACAGTAAAGTGTTCTGGGCACATTAATGGTGGTTTAATCAATAGACCACATACTTTGATTAAGTTCACCACGGACTAACAATTTAAGTGTATCACCATAAACTTAATCCTCGCGTGTGACACACACTAAGTTATATGGATACATATGATACAAGTTAGGGTTTTCAGTAGTGTATTACTTATAAGCACGAAGCAAAAAAGTCCATCCCCCAACTCCCTTGGAGTTGGGGGGACAATTACATAAATTGTCTTTCGGGCGCTACTTCCAACAGTTTGTACCATGACCAAGGAACTTGAAGGTCTGGGGTTCTGGTATCTCAATTGTTTTAATCTTGCACTTCTTGGACAACTGGTTTGACGTGTCTTGAAATTACCAACTTCTCTTGTCAGTCGTGTTCTGCGAGAAAATACTTTATTGGTAGAAATATTATTGAAGCGGGGATGGGCCACAAACCTTCCTTTCTATGAAGGATCATTCTTGAAGGCATGGATCTCTTAGATCATGGCCTACATTGGTGTGTGGGAAATGGGGCACTGATCAGAGTCTATTCGGATGCATGGTTACCGCTTCTGCATTCTGGGTGTCTTCTGCATCTCTCCCATATGATATGAAAGTTGAGGCGCTTATTGATGGTTATACACACATGTGGCACTGGGATCTTATGCTACAATCTTTCTATCCTTATGAGGCACATGCTATCTTGAGTATCCAACTATGAGCATGGGCGCACAAAGACGATATTATGTGGCACTTTGATCAGATGGGGCAATATTTTGTTCGGTCGGGGTATCGTCTGGCTACGCATCTTCATCATCTGATCTCAGATAGGCCTTCCTCATCATAGGGTGAGACATTTTATTTGGCATGGACTTCATAAATTTTTAGCGGTAGGATCCTCCCTGTAGCAGAGATAGGTTGGGAATAGGACTTGCCGGATTTGTGGTCATCTGGAGGAGGATCTGAAACATGTGTTCTTTCATTGTGTGGTTCCGAGAGAAGTCTGGACCCGGTTGGGGAGTCATCGGCTGCTAGTGGCTCTTCAGCTATCTCATGATTTTCTGGGCCTCATGCAGGCTCTTTGTGACATATGTGAGGCAGATGAGTTGGCCATGCTCCTCACGACTATCTGGTACCTCTGGAAGGATATTTATGCATGGTTCTTTGATGATAAGCATGTGGATATTGGTGATATGATTGGTAATGTGCATGCGGAAGTTAGTTAATATATGCATGCCATATAGACCTCTCTGATATGCACCTCTAGTGCCACTTGGCCAGCCTTGTGGACCCTACTCCAGCATGGAGTGATTGAGTTATTACTGACGTGGCCTGTGTGAGGTGGAGTCTGTCATATGAGTCATTTTTCAGGATCATGACGGACGACTTATCCAATCCATTTCATAAAGATTTTTGGGTAAATTGGATGCCGAGGCTTTGGACTCACGGAAAATTTAAGGCGCTCTTCTTGTCTTCAGTGCATGGCTACCAGCAGATCATTGTCGAGATGGATTCCCCTGCATGTGTTCATCATCTCCAGGGAGGGGGCATAGACCTTTCTTTTTTGGGAAGTTTAGTCTTAGAATGTTTGGCTCTGGCTAGAGTTTTTATGTCTTGAAGCTTTACCTTTGTTTGGCGTTCTGGCCATCGCTCTGTTCATTGTCTAGCACATGCTTGTTTGCTTGTAGTAGGCCTAGTTATTCGGGGTGTTTCTCCATGATCGCGTGTAAGTCGCTTAACACACACGAAATACTAGCAAGACTACTAGGTCAATCGTAGTATAGCAAGGGCGAGTCAAGGTCGATCCCACAGAGACTATTATTTAATAATACTAAACATCACCACAATTTATAGGTCAACCGGATAGGGGTGGTCATTGACAAACATAAAGGACAAGTAAATAAAAGAGATCCAAGTAAACCAATCATCAATCATATATCGAAAAGGCATTAACCAAACTATTCCTAACTAATCTCCCCTTAATCCGTATTCGACTCATGTGCATAATTTAGCTATGGGTGCAACTCCTAACCCTATCTACTCCGACAATGGTAGTAGACAATCTATACGCAAGCTACCCTCATTAATTGGTCCGTAATAGCCCATACGCATAAAGAACTAGAATTGCCGATATCGAGCGCTTACTCATACCGCTAACCCGCCTAGATAGCTGTCGACACTGATCAGCACGTTCCTAGGATCAATTCAAGATAATGTCCAAACTAGCACTTCACTATTCGTATTTCATGCTAGTTTACGATGACATACAATTAGTTGATCAGCTACTAACATGTAAATTAAATCTACCGATCAACGTAGCTGACGCCGAACCACAAAATTAGGATTTAATAGCTAGGTATTCAGATCTAACGATAAAGAGCATCGCAGATCTGAAGAATGCAACCCATAATTATGCTTATAATACGAACGAATCAAATAAAGATTAATGTTCGTTAAATTAATTCATAGATGATTAGATGCAAGCATAATCTAGATCTAGCACAAGAACAATCATGAATCTAAGAAAAGAAATAAAACATTGGAATAGATCTTACCCATAATGAAGAACAGATCTACTCTTCTATTCTCTCTCCCTCCGGCGATTCGAATTGATCCATGAAGATCGTAAACCAAGCACAATTCAATAATGAAAGACTCGTGACTTATTTGCAAGAAGAAAATAAGAAAAGAAAAGAAGACTTTATTCCCAAAAGACTACATTGTAGCTAGCTAGTTGATGAATAGATCTATGAATGAATGAGAGAATACAATTTCGCAGCTCTGAATGGCTTTATATAGATGTATAAACCGACTATGGGGTAAACCCAATGCTTGGATGACAAGAAAATGCGTTTCTGGAAGATTCTGGGCCTCGGTAAACCGAGGGTAACTCCCGGTTTACCGGGGGTATTTTTGTCTTTTTCCTGCTGCCGACTTAACTTGGAATACCCTAGGCCCATCTTCGGTATTTGGACCATAACTTAGCCTATGCAACTCCGATTTGGGTGATTCAAAGTGTGTTGGAATCCTTGTTTCCAGACCTACAACGTTCGTGAAAAAGTCCAAGCTCAGTTCGTCTTTTAAAGGTTCGGAAAATGCGTTGCAAGATCACAAATTAGATTCTAGGGTCCAATATCCGCTCGAAACACTTCAACCTTCAACTTCGTTCGGTTATTTATCGATTGACTCTCATATTCAGCCCAAATGATGCTTCGAACACTCGTTTATCTGTCAATAAAATCATAGCACACAAAGTAGCTTCTATTTCTGGCAAATAATGCATAAAATACACGATTAATACACATAATACCAATTTAGTCACCCCGGACGTGGCTTAATCACATTTAGCTAATTAACTCATGGTTTCATACATATTATCCCCATTGAGAACACAAATCCGGGGTAGATTGATGGTAAATAATGATACCAATTTGACCGTCATCACTCCACGGAATGATTTATTTGAGGCTTGTGGTTTTTTATTAGAGCTAATAAAATGTTACCCTTCAAAAATAAATAAATTGTAATCTGGTTGTGACAAGATTGTGTATAATTCGTGTAGAACACAAATTGCAGAGATTAACTTATCTTAGTGTTATTAACACTAGGGCTGGACAAAAATCCTTTAAAACCCGACCCGACCCTACCCGGTTCTCATCCCTTTCGCACCCTGATTTTCCCCGACCCGTATTTTTCCCGACCCAATTTGTCGGGTTTTCTCCTTCCCGAACAAGGACGGAATATAACGGGTATAACGTTTGAATCCCGACGGGTCCCGATCCTGACCCGACCAAATTAATTTTTTTTTTATATATTTATTTATTATTTTTTTCCAAAAATTATTATTTTTTATAGGCCAAAAATAATTATTTATTGTTTATTCATGTATTGATAAGCACAAACTGCAAAAAAAAGTAAAAAATTATTATTTTTTTATATATTTATTTATTATTTTTTTCCAAATTTTTTTTTTATATAGGCCAAAAATAATTATTTATTGTTTATTCATGTATTGATACGCACAAACTGCAAAAAAAAAAGTTAAAAAAAAAAAAAATTTGCTTGATTCTTGTCTATAAATATTCTTAAATTGTCGCACTGAATCAATCAAGTGATACTATGCATTTTTTTTTAAAGCTGGAGGTTGCACATTCATAATAAAAAAAATGCTACTTTGGTTTTAGGCTAATTTTTTGAATCATGAATAATATGTTGGTGTGTCGATGACTATATATATGATAATAAAGTCTTATGGTCACCATTGGACCGATTGTATTGCATTATTAACTTGTGTATTTATCTTTATGTAATTGTTAAACTATGGATATTTTTGTTTGATGGTGATGATTAATTAGATTTTGAAGACGAGAAATTACAAAAAAATGATGAAAAAGAAAAGATAACATTTTGCGGGAATATTTTTTCCCTACCCGATCCGATCCCGAATGTTCGGGAATCTCGATTGTCGGGTCCCGACACTTATCGAGTTTGGGATCGGGGAGCCAAATGGTTTCCCAAATCTTATCAGGTTGGGAATTGGGTTGAAGGGTTATGGGATGGGACCCGACCTGATGCCACCCCTAATTAACACAACTTATTCCAATAAAATCACATAACATATTTTCAAATCATTGATCGTGTTGTGATACATAACCTATAGATTTATTTTTTTTTTGTGCGCGTGCAACTAGAATTTTTTCAAGATATATATATATATATATATATATATATATATATATATATATATATATATATATATATACTAGTGGTGTAATCATGCTCTGCACGATGTGGCCCTCGGTTGTTATGTTGTAAACTTAGAATATTAGCCATTGAAACCAAAAAGCTTAGGTGCATGCTTAAAGGCAGCTATTTACATAGTCGTACATGCTCTACATAGGATATACCAAAAGTGAGACAAAATGGTAGTTTGGTTACACAAAAGTCTGGTAAATTCTCCCTATGAAACAAAAAAGCTTACGTGCATGCTTAAAGGCAGCTGTTTACATAGTTGTACATGCTGTACATAGGATAGACCAAAAGTGTGACAAAATGGTAGTTTGGTTACACAAAAGCCTGGTATATAGATATATTAGGAAACATAGCAAAAAGCGCATATCTTGTTGCGATTTATGTCTACTTAGATACAGGTGCTGATCAATCTTCTTATGTGGCTCTGAGTTTCAACTTCTTCATTGGTGTGGTGTTGGTTTCGGAGGGTGCCATGGTGTTAGTGATTGATTCAACTTTGTGTTTTTTTTTTGGGCTGTCGTCTGTTGATTTGGCTGGGGATGTTTTGAGTAATTAAATCAACACAAAGAACTGACTGTCGAATATATGTTTGATCTTGTAAAAATTGAAATTTGAAGTGTAGTCTTTTTTTCCACCACAGTAAACTTTCATCTTTTCACATCTTTTCACAGCCACAAGCGAAGTGCAAAGCCTTAAAACTTGTGAAACAGGAAGCCTTAATATACATTCCAAAATGATTTTTTTACCGCCGTCGTCTTCATCTGGTTGGTATAGCAGAGATGGTGAAACATCAAGTGAAGTAACATCAGAACGTGTTGCACTTACAGTACCCACATCCAGGCCACAAGGTCTACTACTTGGCTCCTAAGGGTCACAATTTGGAGAGTTATCATCAGCATACACCAAAATGTTGTAGTTGTTACACTGATCATTTCTTGTTGTTCACCCATGATTAACCTCTGGTTTTTCATCTCTTAACATAAACCACCATAGAATTGTCTTCGGAGATGCATCTACCCTTTCAGTGATTGCATCAGCTAATTTCCGAGCGACCAACTTCCTTATCGACTGCATCTGCAGCAATTTTTTTGATAAGCACAACGGTAATAATTCAAATCAAGTCATACAAGATAAAAGATGTTGAAAAACAAAAGACCAGCAGCACGGGAAAATTTGAACATCTGCTTGAAGATAAAGGATGAATCAGCGGTTAGAGATAAAACTTTTAAATATAAGCTAAAACAATTGTAACAGTTTCATATAAAGTTGCTATTAGATGGAATAGCAGTTGTATAAATCCAATGTACTGCATACATTCAAGATGAATGAGAAGTTGAGAACTACACATTTTCTCAAAGTTCAGATTACCTTTTACTTCATTTTTATCTGGCAGAGATTCGGATTTGCATGGACATGTATACATAATAATGTTTACATATTCATAAATTTTTGAACACTTAGGTTGCCCAATCAACATATTATTCACATATCCAGAACTACTTTTAGATTCATAGATTATAGATACAAACGAAAATGCGCACATTTTATGTTAAGAAAGCAGCGTACAAACGAAACAACCACACTTGGGTGATATATTAGGTTTAAATACCAGCCTTTAGTATACACAGCCAAAACCAATGACATTACCTTAGTCTACTTGTCCAAAATAGATATTAGTACTTGTAGTTTAGAGATTGTAGCTAGAGACCAAAAGCAACTTACTTTTAATCAAAAGTGACATATAAGCATTAGTCTTCAATCTATCTTTGGAGATTTGAGCTTCAATTTTTTCTTGGGGCTTCCATTTATCTGAATGGACATGTGTTACCTTTGCCACTGTAAGTTCTACTTTATCTTTCTTCTTCGTGGCAGTTCGGTATAAGAGATTCTCTGCAAACAAATCAAAGAAAGTTGTGAATATAAAATTATAGCAAAGAACTTATAGACGAGCATGACGGAAATTAAGTACAGGTAGTCATAAATAGAGATTCTGCATGCATGACTATAACAATAGATGGATCGAATGAAATGTATAGAAAATAACACAAACTTGACACAAAATGCTCTGTCGATACAGATCAGCTATCAAACTAAATCATGCATTGTAGCATAAATATTACCTAATGTAAGAAGTGTTGATTCACCATAGCAAAATCATTAACAAGTAGAAAAGAAAATACAGAATTTGCAGGGCCATCTGAAAAGATGGAATCAGGAAACAAGGGGTCTTCTTTCACGTTAAACTTCAGACAATACACGACAAAGATAACACATGATCCTTATTCACAATCAAACATTCAAACGACAGCTATCCGCTAATCGTTGGTCCATTTATGACAGTCCAAATTTGATACCATAGAGAGTTGATCACTATTTCCTAAAGGGAAAAAATACCAGCCAAGGGGAAGGACCACAACTTCTACATCTTTATTCATAATAGCTTTCATTTCAAAAATGGGTCAGTCAATGTAGTGAAACACCATGTAAAATCCAAAATTAAACAACAGTTGATAGCTTCCAAAAAGTAGAATATTACTATTTCAGCTGACGATCATTATAATGAATATTTGAGAGAATGCTTTAAGCATAAAAAGAGTGCGCAAAATAAATAAATAGATGTTTCGAAATTACTAAAAAATATTCAGGGTAAAGTTCATTTCCTTCATATTCAAATGCTCGGAGAAACAAAACCGAAATGAGTCCTGCGAGAAGCCCATATACGTGGGTTACTTCAATTTGAGATGGAAATAAGAAGCGAATTAAACAAATAAACTAACAATAACATACCAAATTTCAGATGGTCCAAGCATATTTTAGATGCAAAATCAATTGTAAACCTTAACACAAAGCCGGAAATTTCTCCGTCTGCGATGAGGAAACGTCAAAAGAACATCAGGCTCGAGCAAGAAACAGAGAAGTTCTCCCCTCTTTTCCGGTGAAAAATTGACGGAATTCTTTAGAGGAGAAAAAAGATGAATTAGAAGGAGATATGAAGGAAGGTCATACATCTGTAAAATAGGTTCATGGTTAGGTATGTTAATGCAGAACGCGTGTCCTACACTAAGTAGAAATCGATTGGCCGTAGTAGACGGTTGTTTAATAGGTGTAAGAACCCAAGAATGTACAGCTGTTCACAGAGAAGAGAAGATAAACACATTGAGTTGGTATAAAAATAAAAATAAACGCCGTTTTATTTTCATCATAGAACTAAATATTTAAAAGAAAAACAGAAGCGGACAAAAATGGTGGTCGTCCAGATATCACAAAATCTCTAAGCTCCTAATATGCTGATACTAACTTATATGATACTACTATATATGAATTGAATGCTTCAAATAAAAACCCTAGTGATAAACACGTTGATGTGATAACACCGTACCAAATCATACGACTTCGTTTTACCTTTAAAAAAAATGTATATTACCTTATATGATACTACTATATATGAATTGAATGCTTCAAATAAAAACCCTAGTGATAAACACGTTGATGTGATAACACCGTACCAAATCATACGACTTCGTTTTACCTATAAAAAAAAACTCCTGCGATCAAAACGCCGTCGTTTTACTTCCACCCAAAAAAAAAAAAAAAAAAAAAAAAAAAAGGACAGTCTTTAGCGACGACCAAAACGCCGCTAAAGCCGGACGACCAAAAAGGTCGCAAAAAACCGTACTACCAAAGGATGCAGAATTAATATATATACTAGTGGCGGCAACGTGCTCTGCACGTTTTTGCCCTCGCTTTTGAGGAAGCTACGTATACATACATTCGATTCGATTGATAGACCTGGTCTGTAAAAATGTGATTCATACATAGATAGCAGTAACTACGTACACAACTCACAGAATGCATTTCAGACATGACGAGAACAATGATTTTGGCAGTCCATGAACTATTATCATTTTGTCTTGAAAACCATATTGGAAAAGCCTAGACCAAAGAATTCGCAAATGTTTCCATAGTTATACCTTATTATACATGGAAGCTCAAAGCAGAAAAATACAAGGGCAACAAAATCTGAAAGAAAAATCAGCATTTCACATACCAAATAAAGATGCAATGAGGGAGATAAGCCGTTCTTCCAACTCCTCCTTGAAGCGCTTCTTGTTTTTCTTGCTCAAAGGAAGCTAAACAGAAGAAGTCCCAAATTTAGTGAGATTGCAACTTACTAAGATATGACATTAAACAAAACGGAGTCAAGAACCTAAAACGCATAAAAAAAATGTTATAGCTTGGAGTGCTAAACCGGACACAATGTTTTAGGGATCAGCCTTATGTATATCCTCAAATAGCTTCCTTACTCTAATTCAGTTGCATCATACATTTTACAAGGCAAAAGGAGCATTCACAAAATCAATTGATTCAAATAGACCAAAATCAATTAAGGTTGCTAAACAAAAAAAAAGCAATAACATAAGAAAAATTTGCGTATAACAATTTTACTTGAATAGCTTATGAGAAGCAATGAAAAATACAGTCGCACACCTGCATATATGTATAAAGTCGCTGAATCAAAAAAAAACAGTAAGCAAATTATGAAAGAATATATTGGTCAAAACAGGAAATAGAAACAAAGGAACTGATAAGTTACCAGCACAGCACTCAAGAAAACCATAAACAACAAAGTCCAACTAATATTAAGAGATAAACATGTAAAGGCAGAATCTTCAAATGACAGGAAGTTCATTTACCCCATAGCATAACTCATAAGAGATACATTATTCCATTCTTAAATGTTTAGTAGGTGATAGAAGATCTTCAGATCTTTGATTGTTGGGCAATCTTGAACCACTCTGTATGGAAAGATCCCGGTATATCAACCCGCTCGTAAGTGTGAGCACCGAAATAATCCCTTTGAGCTTGGACCAAATTAGCTGGCAGCCTTTCGCGTCTGTATGTATCGAAATAAGCAAGACTTATAGACATACCTGGGGTGCTGATACCTGAATTGATAGCAAGACAAACAACCCTACGCCAAGAGGCTTGTCGCTCTATGATCTCCTGTGCAAACTCAGGATCAACAAGTAGATTTGCAAGTTCAGAATTCCTATCGTATGCCTTCTTGATACGATCCAAGAATATGGCACGGATGATGCAGCCTCCCTTCCAAATCCTAGCAAGTTCACCTAACTTCAAGTCCCAACCTTTTTCGATACTCTTGGCACGGATTAAGTTCATACCCTGAGCATAACTACAGATTTTCGATGCATAAAGGGCTTGCCTTACGTCGTCGATCAACTTCTTCTTGTCCACATTTTGGTCAACAAAGATATCACTGATTCCACCAGACTTAAATACTTTGGCAGCTTGAAACCTTTCGTCTTTCAATCCACTAAGGAATCTAGAGTCCAAGGACGAAGCAATCGTAGGAGCTGCAACAGATAGCTCTGCAGCTTGTTGGACTGTCCATTTACCGGTACCCTTCATGCCAGTTTTGTCTAGAACCTTATCAACCAAGTACCCGTCTGCTTTATCGTCCTTAATTCCAAAAATATCTGCAGTGATCTCAATCAAGAAACTCAAAAGCTCCCCTTTATTCCACTCTGTGAAAACTTGGTGCAGCTCTTCATTTGAAAGCTTCCCAACGGATTTAAGCACGTCATAAGCCTCAGCGATTAGTTGCATATCACCGTATTCAATCCCATTGTGAACCATTTTGACGAAATTTCCAGAACCCCCTTTCCCAATGTATGTAACACAAGGGCCACTGTCAGGGACTTGAGCAGCAACCTTTAACAGAATGTCTTCTATATTCTTGTAGGCTTCAAAAGAACCTCCGGGCATCATTGATGGTCCGCGTCTAGCACCCTCTTCTCCACCTGAAACACCCATCCCGAGATACAGAAGACCTAACTCATTCATGGCCTTCTCTCTTCTCTCTGTGTTTTCATACCATTGATTGCCGCCATCGATGATACAATCTCCTTTCTCCATGTAAGCTGAAAGGGTTTTAATGGTTTCATCAACAGGAGCACCAGCCTTGACAAGAATGATAACAACACGAGGCTTTTGAATAGAATGGATAAAGGACTCGGGATCATGGAATCCAAACAGAGGAAGGTCTCCCTCCCTTTTAGCCCTTTCAACTGTCTCATCAACTTTTGATGTGGTTCGGTTGTACACGGATATGGGGAATCCTTTGTCAGCAATGTTGAGGGCAAGGTTTTGGCCCATCACAGCAAGACCACATAGACCGATTCTTGTAGGCGTAGCCATGTCTTTTTTCTGCAAAATTACCATGCATTCATTCTTTAAACACTAAACTATTTCTGATAAATATTAAGGAAACAGGAAAACAAACAACTCTACGCATGACGATTCCAAATGTTATCCAGATGCTATTATCTGGTTTTCACCCACAAAAACACAAAAAAAGCTTCCAAATTTTGATAAGATTGATTTTAAGGTCATATATTTTCAACAGAAATTGTCAATGCTGCACAACAAATACCTTGATTAAGGAGGACAATGAAATTAGATCGAGTAACACGAGGGTGATCAGATAGCTAAATCAACTTATATTTGGCTTTTTTTTCTATTAATTCACAATCAGCAAAAAGAATGATCAAATGAAGGAAAAAGAATAAAAAAATTGATCAAATGAAAACAAAGCAACCACAGATTATCTGCGACGAGAGGCTTAACAAACAAAGCCATCTAAGAATACGATCAATTTAATACCCAAAATCCACATTTTTAACTAAAAAGTTGGGCATTTTGAAAAGATCGGGCCAAATTATTAACTGTATAGTAATTGACCAGTAAGAAGCTAAATGTCAACGATCTAACAACTGTTAAATCATGATTATAATACAGGATCTAGACTAATCAGGCATGATCTGAACATTGTCAAACCATTTCCGTATGAACACTGTAAATAGAGGACGATTACATATGCGAAATTCTAGATCCATAAAATTAAAGACCCAAGCATTAGACCATTTAATACTAAAGCAGAAAATAAGAAGGATTCTCCCATAAAAATTTATGCTTTCCTAATTTGAACAAACAAACAAATATTTTCATAAGCACAAATACCATAAATTCAAGACTCAGACCTATGGTTTTCATCTCCGTTAAGGCATCACCGGTTACACTGGTTGCAGATTGATTTTCTTTCAATTTACCATCCAGGTAACCGATTCACAGAGAATTTTTCAGATAATCTTCATAGCCTCTTAACTTTACAAAGAAAGAGAGATGGAGGTGGGGAGAGGTTTGGGTGAAGAAGAGAACCATTCGTTGGATTCTCCGCCATCACAACAGCCACAGCCTCCGCCATCGCCACAACCACAGCCTCAGAGCAACGAGGAATCAGCGACGAGGAGACTGCCCAACCAAGAGAAGATCAAGGCTGCAATCAATACCTCGATTTTTCACGTTTATGTAAATTGAAGCCCAGAAACATACGAAACAGATGAAGCGGTGGTGGAGGCCTGGAGAGTGTATCGCCACGGCTGCATTCCGGTTGCAAATAGGAGGAAATTATTATTCAAAACCCCCTCAACTACTGCCATACCGAGCGCCGACAAGGAAAAATATCCATTTATTCTGTAGCAAGTGAAATGCAAACGAAAGCGGCGGTGGAGTTTTAATTCGAGATGGGGGAGAAGTGGGGAAGAATCAGATCACCTCGGTAGATATGCAGAGTGGGGCGGTGGTGGACACATATGTGCTGAGGTGGGGGGTACGTGTCATATGCCTGGAGATTATAGAAAAAAAAAAAAAACACAAAGGATGACTTTAGCGACGACCAAAACGTCATAAAGCGGACGACCAAAAAGGTCATGAAAAGTATGATGCAAATTTAATAGGTACTACTAAGTATGATATATATATATATAATTTTTTTTTTTTTTTTTTTTTGAGTGAATAATTTTCAAAACGGTTCATAAATATAATGACATACACATGAAGGAGAAATGAACTCCTTCGATTTGTCCGTGACAACCCACAAATTTTAAAATGCTCATAGATCATGCAAGTATTAATTTGTGTTATAACCATTGTAATTTAGAATAAAATTGTGAAACCCTATTTATAAAAATACGGGTGGTGGGCCTGAAGGACAATATCGATTCAAAATGATGAAATAGTATTAAAAAAAAAGACAGTGTTTGAAAAGGACAAAAGAAAGATGTACAAAAAAACCCTTAACGATAATAAAATATATTTTTTTTCACCTTAAATTCAGGTAATTAATTGCACTGAATTTTATTCCTTTTTTTCTTAGTAAAAATGAGGCGTTTTGTATCGTAAATTGAGAGGAGAATTAACACCCACCGGAATTCGCGGCGCCTAAATCCCCTATCTGTTACGGCGTTTGATTCAGAGGAAGTTGGACCGAAAATAAATAGTCCAGATACTCAGAGGGTCCTCCCTCTTTCATTTAGTTCCGGTTGTACGCAAAAACATCAAATACCGGCGAGGAAGAATTCGATTGACGGGAGGATATGGCGAAAGGCATTAGGAAAAGAAGTAACACCGAGTAAGTGTCAATTACTTCCCATTTAGACAAAAATCGAGAAATGTTTTCTATTAATTCCTTCTGATCTGATTTTTTTTAGTGCGCCTATGAGAGTATTAAATTCGGCGGATCGATTAGGCATTGATTGAATTAGGGTTTTATTTGAATTGAATTCTGCATATTTTGAATTGAATTCTGCATGTCGATTAAAAATTAGTAAGAAATCGATTGCGTAGTTGGCTTTCCAAGTATATGAACTCTTTGTTATACATAATGGATACTGTGTGAAAATGTTTTACATGAGTTACTACGTCCATCAGTGTGTAACTACATGTCAATGTAAGTGTACTGTGTGTTTCTACATATCAGTGTGTTCGGTGTGTGAATTTACTACTTGTCTTGTGTGATACCGAATGTTCTTGTACTTGATGAAAAGCACGTGTTACTACACAATTGGGATCATGTTAGGAAAGACTTGTTACTACAATTTTTTGAACTGTTACTACATGCAGTAAATGGACTTATGTATTGAAACATATTGGGGGCAGTACAAATGTGTTAGTATGTGTATAAGTGTGTAGCTACGTACCATTGTGAGTGTATTGTATGTTACTACGTCACAATGTGTATGGTGTCACTATCTGTTACTACTTTCACTGTCTATCGTTTAAGAGCATTCGGTATATGATTGTGGTACTATATGTCAGTGTTGTAAAACGATTAAGGATATCTGCATTCGACAGTAATAAATGTAAATGGCTACAAATGCTTACTAACAAATTTGTAGGGCTGAGCATAAAACCCAATGAACCCGATCCAACCCAAAACCCAAACCGAACCAACCCGAAAAACCAACACAACTGAAACCCGAAATTTTTGGGTTGGTTTTTGACCCGAACCGAAAACCTTTTGGGTTGGTTTGGTTTGTTAAAAAATTTATTCGGGTTGACCCAACCCGACCCGATAATATATATACATATACATATTTATATATAATGTGTATTTTATAACGATTATTGGTATGAACATAAGGTATGGAACTGGAATTTAGATATAATATATGTGTGTATTTTATAGCATGAAAGTTTGAATATAGATGAATGTTTTGTGGATGAAAACCCGAAACCCAACCCAGACCAACCTGAAACCAACCCGAACCAACCCATTGGGTTTTAAAGTCATTTGGTTTGGTTTGGGTTAGTTTTTCTTAGAACCAACCCGACTTATACTATGTAAAAACCCAACCCAATTCAACCCAACCCGACACAAGCTCAGCCCTACAAATTTGAACAAAAGAACTGCACATGTGTAGTGATGTTACTACAAGATGGATATGTTATATGTTACTACTAGTGTTACTACATGTGGTTTAAATCCGTATATGTCTTGGAACATTTTTGTGACAAAATGTGCTGCTGCTGCAGACATAAATCGGTTGTTCTGCACTGTAGGTTGCACGCATAAGTGAGATTGCTTATGCTAGAGCACTCGCATCAGTGTCTCCTAACAGATTCTCTATTTTACAGACTCAAACACGACTTTTACTCATTTTACAGAATCTTTATCGAGGGTCAGCTACATCAGAGTCTCTAGAATAACGTAAAACATTAAAATACTTAAAAACCATTTTAAAGACATATTCTCACATACATTTAAATAGAGAAATATATATATATATATATATATATATATATATATATATATATATATATATATATATATATATATTTGAATATATATATATGAAAAGAACTCTCTTCGTTCTTTTCTTTTTTTATTTAGGAAGGTCTTTGAACAAATTTAAAAAAATTAGAATTAGGCAACAAACCATTTATCATCGTGAAAAGGAGAAAAAGAAGAAAGAAAGAGGAGTCAAGCAATAGAGCCACAGAAGTAAAACAAGTGGGGATGGAAATAAAATTGTGGATGTACAGTATAGATCATATTTTCATACTGTATATCCAGCGAAATAGCTACAGGATCTGAGAGTTTCAGATCCATCCAACAGATTCTAATGCATTACATATTAGGTAAATCTGAAGTGTTAAATCTGTAAAAATACAGATTTAACATCATTTAGAGACACTACTGCAAGTGCTCTTACTACAAGAGGGACATGTTATGTGTTACTACTAGTGTTAGTACATGTGGTTTAAATCCGTATATGTGTTGGAGCATTTTGGAGACATAATGTGCTACTGCTGCATATATAAACTAATATATTGCAACTAAAATTACCTTGAAGAACAAAGGTTCCGATTTCCAAGGTTTTGATGAAGTAAATTTGGAGGTGACTTCCTTGATTTCGTTGCTGAAGTACACTTGGATATAACCTGTGACTGGATCGATGTAACCACGTGTTGGATGTTAGTACATTTTGTTTACATTGCATTGATGTTTATGTGAGTTTACATGCTATTGAATGTTACTCCATATCATGACTTGTTAACGTTTGAATATATGAAACAGGAGTAGAGATCAATACCGGTGCACGTTGATGTCAGTATATAACTTATATAATTCCATTTCAAAGTCGATAACAGAAAAGCATCGAAGTGTCATGCGAAGAACGCCGTTCAGTCTATTATTCAGTGCTTTGGACGAGGGAAAGATTGTGTTGGGAAAAATAAGCAATGATATGTTGGATGAATTGATTAAAAGGTACGACAAGGTTGAAGAGAAGTTCAAGATTGGAGCTAACTACTACTCACCGTCAAGAATGGATGTGAAGCTTATATTTGGAATAGACGACTGTGTAGAGGAAGTTGGCGACATGACTCGGCATGACGGGAAAGATTCCGAAATAGAATGAAGGTTGTTGCCGGTGTAGATAGGCTGAAGGCATGTATGTGTTGGAAGTAGCGTCCGAAAGACAATTTCTGTTATTGTTTTTAGAGTTAATAAGTGACAGATTTATTCTCATCTTATTATTTGCTTTGTGCTTATAAGAAATACACTACTGAAAACCCCAAGTCGTATCATATGTAGAAATATAAATTAATGTGTGTCACACATTAGGATTAAGTTTATGGTGATATACTTGAATTATTAGTCCGTGGTGACGTTAATCAAAGTATAGGGTCTATTGATTAGACCACCATTAATGCGCCCAGAACACTTTATGGTGTGACCGTCTTATCCGGACCGTTGACATTGGTTGTCTAAGTGGGGCATTTATATATGATGAGAGTCATATAGGACTGGACCGATTTAATCTGAGTTTCTCACATAATTCCGTGATTGAGAAATCTTATTAAGTCACAAGATGATCATATATGGATTAACCTTAATCCGGAAGTGATTGCATACTCCTACTTGTTTTAGGATAGGGTTTGATGTGTTCATTAAGGATCGCTAAGAGGCGCGGTCTGAATCACTTTCACGTTGGCACTATTCTGGAATTAGTGGGAAGTGTGTGTCTCACAGATATGGAATCCATTCCTTCCTGCGCGGAGTAGAAAGACAATCCCCTTATTTGTTGATCCTAGAAACTGATCGATCCCGGGAGTTCGTATTGGTTATGAACTAATTGATCACTAGTGGGTTAATGGTAAATAAGGATAAGATGTATTGAAGAAGGTTTACGGAAATAATCCCGCTTCATTACGGATAGTCTATGGAGGGTTAGTTTATATGTAATGATTATATCAATGGACACTTATTGACTCGACTCGACGTTTTGAGAATAAGTTATATCTATAATCGATAGAGTTCAGTTTCAGATTTATGGTGGCGTAATTCCGGAATTAATGAGTTGAGTAGAAATATTATGTTCGATGAATATTTTCTTCAATTTATTGTAGCTACTGGTTATAGGTCCATGGTCCCCAGGTTGGCTCCTAACATGCGAGTCTTTTCTCGTTTTATGGAACCTCGAGAATAAATTAAATAGTTGGTCTATTTAATGAATCTGCAATATTATTTATTTGGTAAATAATATGTAAAATAGAAAAGACATTTTTTATTAAATTGGCTAAAAAAGGTGGCGCCTATTATGGATAAATTAGGAGAAGAAATTTTCCTAGATTATCTCATTTGTGTAATTAATTAATTATCTATTTGTTGGATAATTAATGGAAAAATAAAAGATTGATTTTTTGGGAATTATCTCTTATCTTTTAGCAAATATCTTTTCCTTGTGGGAATAGGTTATTGTAGTGTGAAAATGATAACTCTCTTGATTAGTTATTTTCCTATATAAAGAGAGTTTCTCCCAATACAATTTAGATTCACAAAATTGCGCCACGATATAGTTAAAAGTAAGAAAAATTAGTTTCTTGCCTTAGTCATTAAAAGAAGAAAAACCTAAGGTTTTTCTTGTGCATATTCGAGGAAGTTCTACGGCGAGGATCGACGTCCACCAGTCGTTGCTAGGAGATACAATCCGGAAGACTACGACTTCTCCTTTTGGTCGACTATTTCTTCCTTTCCGTTGAGGTAAATATTCAACCTTCTCATAGTTATATTAATTGTTTATGCGAATCGAATCGTGGTATGCGAATTTATTCGTAGCTTCCGCTGTGCTAGATTGAGTGTCTCGATCGGTGCTGAGAATCAGATCCGATGATCCAATTATGGATCAGATCCGGATTCGGGTTTCTGTATATCCAGCATGTGGTATCGGAGTGAGGCTAAAGCGATTTTGCGATCTTGATTGCATAATTAATTAATAAGGAGTGGAATTAAATAAATATTTCATCTTTTATGTTTTATATTTTTATAAATGCGTGGTTGAATGATTTGGTTGACGAGATGGATTGGGGTTTGTACCTGTTTACCGTTAGATCTATTGTAAACTTAAATTTTTTTCTGGGTATAGGAAATTATGTAATTTATTTTTGTTGTAATTTAATTTCCTAGTAGCTTGAAAATATTTTTTGAAAAAAAAAGGGGCCGAGTTGGTTTTAATTTTTTTTTTTTTGGAAGAAAATCTAGCAACTTCAAGGCACTGAATCACAAAGCTGCTGACACAAGTTCGAATCCCCTTGATCAAAATTCTGGAGTTTTTTTTTTTTTTTTTCTTTTTCTGAATTAAAAAAAAAATCTGTTCGAAAAAAGAAAAAAAAAATTGAACAAAAAAAAAAACGCACGCGGCTGGGCGGGGGGATCGAACTCGGGTGATGAAGATGGAGGAAGAAGGAGCTTTACCAACTCGGCTGTGGCAATTCTGGCACACAAGATGAAGCAGTTTAATGATATACCTGATGGCGGCTAAAGACAAAAGTGGATCAATAAATTTTTTTCACTAAGCTTAGGGTTTATTTAATTTATAGATTAGATACGGGGGTACCAACGGTCCATCTCAGTGGTTTATTTTTCGCATTTATTTTCTTTTGTGATTATTTATGTGATATAACCATGACATGCATCATATTCATTAATTCCACTCTAAGCATATGCTTACATGTAGAAAATTAATATTGAAATTAATTAGACATTTATCAACACGATAATTAATTTAGATTACAAATTAATTAATTAATTAAAACGAACGGGAATTTTATCGGGATATACAATTCACATGATAAAATAAAATTTACTCGGTAAATTTAATTTTGGGATCTGAAAATCATTCATGGATTTTAATTATGTAGTGACTATATAAAAGAATTTTAATAATTGAAAAATTGGAAAATCCGGAAAAGTTGGACACCAACTGAGCAAAAGGTTCGAAAATTGGTTAGGGCGGTCAACAGGGCTTCGGCTCGACTCGACTTGTCCGTCCAAGTGCGCGGTTAGCCACGGGGGTCCGGCAAGGTCAAGCTATCCGCCGAGCTGAGGCTCAATGGGGCAACCTTAGCCCGATTTTCAACCCAACACCCACACACGTGAGACGTTAGCATCGGGGGTCCGGCAAGGTCAAGCTATCCAGCGATTTTCGGCTCAATGGGGCAGCATTAGCCCAATTCATCCAGCAGTCATATATGAACCAACGAAGAGGACGGGTCGGCTTAGCCAATCCCGACACCGTTCGGTGAACTCGGTTAAAGCTCAGCCAGGGTTTAATACCGATAAGTTGGTGATTGCTTTTCAAGATTTATTGTTTTCAAATTATTGAGATAAAATTCTACGATCCTAAAATTTTATCATGACGATATTAGGACTATAAAATTCTTTGGTGAATTTTAGTTGTGTAGTGTCTACATAAGAAATTTCTAAATCTTCAAAAAATTGGAAAATCATGAATATAGTGTCACTGGTTAGACGGTATTTGGAACCGATAAACTAGTGGGAGATTTAAATTTTTGATTTATTGTTTTTCAATTCATAAAGTCCTAATGTATTGGGATTATAATTATTTCTGAATTTTAATTGTGTAGCGTCTACACATGGAATTTTAATTAATCCATAAAATTGGAAAATCGTGAATATAGTGACACTAGTTAGACGGTTGGAACCGATGAACTAGTGGGAGGATTAATTAAATATTCATGATTTATTATTTTTCAGATGATTAAGAAATTCTGAAAATCCTAATAAGACTGCCTATTTTTTGAAATAACGAGTGGGAGCAGGGAAGGTGACAACCGACCCCTCTGCCTCTACTGTTGGCACAAGCACGTGAGAGAAGGATGACGCCTCGATCCACTTTGATTACGGCCCCCTGTGGATGGCCTTCACCCCTATCAAAATTCAAGGCTTGGTCTCCGAAAGGATAGGATTTTGGGTACTCGTCGGGTCATTGACCGATCCTGCAGCGGCATACTCGGGGTGTACTTTGAGATCTGAAACAATAGGTCACACTAACAAGGATATTTTTGGAAATATCTTGGCTGAAAAAGGAAGGTAATCAACAATTAAATGGAGATGTTTGATTCTTAATGGTTTAATTGTTGAGAGAGATTGTCTCAATTTAACTATCATTGTGTTGATACCGACCCTGCGGCGGCAACATGATGTGAGGTTAAATCCTTGGAATGGTAGGATAAACTGTATGCATGACATCACGTTTCTTATTCCTAAAATTATTATATGTTGTGGTGTATGATTTGATTTATATTTCTGTCAAAATTTATTTTCGCAACTACATATCATCTCAAGGTATCTAAACTGCTAAATACGATAAATTGACTAGTAACGACTTCGTAATAGTGGAAAAGTAACAAGAACGTTGAACTCATAAATCGAGAATGCAAATTAATTTTTCGGAAGAGGATGTTCCTCCTAAGCCTTCAAACTTAAGTGACATTAATGAGTATGTCACTGTTGTCACTCGTGTTGAACGAGAGACAAAACAAAATTAGTTCAAAGATGACGAGAATGATTTGGTATCAATCTCACTAGACATCCCACAGTTTACGAGTAGTGTCTACTCAAATGAACTGCTTGTTCACGGCCATTTCCTTTATAGAGAGCCAAGAATGGGAAGGTAAATGTCTACAAGTGTAAGTCATCTAAACTAAATTAGTTAAAGGCTAAACCGAAATATTAATAAAAGAAAATAAAGGATAAGGAAAGTGATTTTGGATCACTAACCTATGAATCCTTAAAGACTTTCTTAACCGGAATTATGACCCAGAAGCTATGTTCTTTTGTAAGAACAAGATAGCTAGGCATTAATGATTAAAGAGTAGACAACAAGCAGTTATTTCAGCTAAGATAGTGGAAGTGATATAAGGAATAAATTTCGGATTTTAATCCTTGAATATCAAAGAAATATAATTTCTATTTTCATATTCGTTGGAACAAATGGATTCACTTTCAAACCGATAATACAGTTGCCTTAAAGAAAGTGAATATGACATTTGTATACGATTCTGAGACTAGGATTTTTGTCTGATAAAGTCAGATCCACTAAGTAATGCTGAAATTGTATATGTAACACTTCATAAGCTATTAAGACAAATGGTTTCCATATTTAGATAAACGATTCTTCAACATCTATTAATTAGTGCATATATCCTAAAGATAAGATCTGAAGACTGGCTAAGGGCGATTCCTATCTCCCAGTCTAAGAACACTATCTCAAAGAAAAAATGACTAAGTTACCTTTCAATTAGGAAAAGGTAATAGAGCTAAAGAAGTATCACAACTTGTTCATATTGACCTTCGGGGTCTTATGAAGGATACAAGCTAGTGGGAGCTTTTGAGTAGTCGACAATTTGTCTGATAGCTACTCAAAAACGCCGATTAGTTTATCTAAATATTTGGAGGAATCTCTGATATTACCAGAGAAACGAGTATTCCATGCTCAGATATAGGCTATCGCATAGTATTTGGAACTGATGCTCGGCCTACCTCCGAGTGAAACGATTTCACTGAAAGGATAAACCATAGATTGTCTTGTATAGTTATTGATATGCTACAATACACTGCTTAACTCAATTAAGACATTGATTGCAAAATAACGGTTTACATTGTTATGCAATACCGAGAAGTCTACCTAGAAGATGCTTATGAATTTATGGATAAGGAGCGAAGTAAATTTATTCCACTTCCGCAAATAGAGGCATTTAGCATTTATACTTGAAGGTAGGACTTGAGATTTTGCATACACGTTCAGATGACGACTATTCGTAAAATATCTTAATGAAATAAGTAAAGGTTGGTTATAAGATTCTTGAGATCGGATCGTGACGGTTACACTGTTACATCCTTTCTAAAAGAATGTTTAAATAACAACCTCAGACTTTGAAGTACAGATACTCAAGGAGTTACTATCTGATTTAATCAGACCACATCCAACATTGGTTATTGAGGATTACGCTGATAAATACTACTGAACCAGATCAGAATGTCAATCCACCCAAATGCAGTGGGAGTATGGTCTAATTCATTGACTCGCTGTGATCATGCAGACTTTATAGTCTGCTGGGGGTAATTGTTAACCTACGGTTTATTGGAAGGACTGTATAGGATTCTGATAAAAGAGGTTGGTTTAAAGCCATAAACTTGTATATGAAGTTTTGGTACTCCGGTTCTGTTCATACTCTTGTAGAACCACCTAAGTGTCTCAGGCCCAGTGGGAGTAATTGGATCTACATGGAAAAGAGTCAAATGAATGGGAAAGTTTAATAGGGGTGATGCCCTGAACTCTCTCACCATTCAGCCTTACTTGACTCCATGGAAAACAGAAAGATTACCAGTGGTGATACCCTGAAACTTTCTTGCCCAACAATGGAGCTTATTCATTCGGAACAGAAGGTTTTATAGCTTAAAGCCAATGGTAGATAGACTGCTTATGCTTATATCCATTGGTGGATTAAAGAAAACCTCTAGATCATTAAAAGTCACATGTTTGCAATGTGTGGGCTTAACCAGAATATTGATGAGTCTTTTGTAGACTGGAGAATCAATATTGGTAAAGTAGTAGACGTTAGTGTTTATAAAAGATAACACTGCAACAGTTGAGAACAACATGAGTGTGTTATATGAATTCAAGAACTGACGAGCCAAAACTTCTCTAAATCAGAGGAGTGGACTATATTCATAGAATTTGATTCGGTCGAATTCATGAGAACAAGTTGTTGGCAATATCCCACGCATCTTATTAGTTAAGATGATAATGAATTTTCGTATGCAAAATTCAACGAGAGGTTTCCTACCCAACCCCTCACTGAATAATTCTCTCAAATCTTCGGATATAGAGAAAATGGGATAGTTTCTCTTTTGGATAGAGAATGTTAGATTATTAAGAGTCAATAAAATTCGAGTCTTGGATTCGAGTATTGATAGCAGTACAGTACATCCTCAAGTATCTTTAGAGAATGAGGAATCATATGCTTGTGTATTCGGGTGCAAACCTGAGTGTTGTTGACTACACTGATTCTGATTATTAGTCGGATTAAGGATGATCGTGAATCGATCTCAGGCTCAGTGTTTACTCATAGTGATGGAGCTATAGTCTGGAGCAATCCAGTACTGCCAGTTTGACTCTGTTAGTTGAATACAAAGTAGCTTTTGGAGCAGCTAAAAAAGCAGTGTGGCTTGAGAAGTTCTTTGTTGGATCGGGAAGTGATTTCAGGTCTCGATGAGCCGATATCAATTTACTGTGAAAACAGTTGAGAGGTAGCTCATGCAAATGATCTTCGCAGGCAAAAAAGGTCAAAAGCATATTGAGATAAAGTACCACCTGGTCAGACAGATCATGCAAAGAGGCGATGTTTCGATCCTAAAGATCGCCTCGAGCCGACAACCTAGCTGATCAGATTACCAAACCGTGTGGCATCTAATGTCACTGATAAGCGCTTGGCGGGTATTCAATTGGGAGATATGTATTATCTGCTTTACAGCGAGTGGAAGAATGTTGTGGATAGAAATAATAAGGGTGTGGTGCTCTAAAAACAATTGTTGCTAGTCTTTACGGGCAAGTGAGAGATTGTTAGATGAAGAGTGCCCGAAAGGCAATTCTTGCTTGTCCTTACGGGCAAGTGGGAGATTGTTGGAAGTACCGCCCGAATGACAATTTCTGTAATTGTTTTTAGAATTAATAAGTGACGGATTTATTCTCATCTTATTAATTATAAAAAAACAATTATAGAAATTGTCTTCAAACAAGTGAATTTAAACAGTGATTTTCGAACACAAGTGAATTTCGACAGTGAATAAATAGTTTTGTCCTTTATGCAAAAGTTTCAAAAGACTGTCCTTTCTACTCAGTTGATGAAATATTTCTGTCATCCTCCCTCATTCCCCCTAATTTTTATAGCGAGAAGGACAAACAGTGAATCCCGAAAATCAGTGAATCCCGAAATCAGTGAATTTCGACAATGAATTTTGAAAATTAGTGAATTTCGACAGTGAATTTCAGCAGTGAATTTTGAACACAAGTGAATTTCGACAGTGAATAAATAGTTTTGTTCTTTATGCAAAAGTTTCGAAAGACTGTCCTTCTACTCAATTGATGAAATATTTCTGTCCTTCTCCCCCATTTCCCAAAAAAAAAAAAAAAAAAAACAAAGCAAGCATTATCTTTAATTAAAACAAACCCTTTTTTTTATAACTTAAAATATCTTCCTAACATTATCCTTCTTATTTATCCCATAAATGTCTCACAGTGTCACTAGATCTGTTTCTATCCTATAATAAAATCTGGGTATCATAAAAGTAGTTGTATATATTATGTTAATGGTTGAAAAAGTTTGTTGTGTAATTATGTAGGATTTAAAAAATAAAAAAAGGACACTGTTTTTAGTCGGGGAAATTCGTTTTTTTACCATTTTTTTGAAAATAAAAACGAAATCTACATCCTTCTAAATTCAAAAACCATTCCTATCCCCGCCTAAAAGTGGGTGAAATCGCTCAAAAATATGAGAAACCTCCCATTTTTCGCCCAAAAATAGGAGAAACCTCCCAAGTTTCGCCCATGGTGGGAGGCCCCGCCCGAGAAGATGGGCGACCCCGCCCAGTTTTAAAAGAAAAAATGAGGACGCTTTTAAATTGAGCTTTTCATCTCATTTCTTCTCTTCTTCATTAATGAATTAAATTGAGCATTAAATTGAGCTTCTCTTCTTAGATTTTCGAGTTCTTCATCAATGAATTTCCAGAAATCTTTAATTGACCCGAAATGGTGAGAGTGGAAAAATCCAAAAAAGCTACAAATTGGGTTTTTTGTGGCATGAACAAGGGTTTGGAATCTGAGGAACTCCATCAAGAATGATAGAACACAAGTTTACCAAGAAATATCGATTATTAACAATAAAAAAACGATTATAATCCACTATCTCAAGAAACGATTATCAACAAAATGAAAATTCACACGAAATTTATGGTGGAGAAATTCGTACCTTGAATATCCTTCGAAACTGAAGCTCGAATGCTTGAGGAAACTGAAATTCGTTGCAATCTGCAAATGAGGAAGAAGAAGCGTCCTCAAAACTGGGCGGGGCCTCCCACCATAGGCGAAACTTGGGAGGTTTCTCCTATTTTTGGGCGAAACATGGGAGGTTTCTCCTATTTTTAGGCGATTTCACCCACTTTTAGGTGGGAGATAGGAATGGTTTTTGAATTTAAAAGGGTGTAGATTTCGTTTCTATTTTCAAAAAAAGAGTAAAAAAACGAATTTCCCCATTTTTAGTCGGAGTTCAATTGTATGAGTTCGGGTGATTTAAAACAATATCAACTATGTTCGGATTATGGAGTTGTTTGACATCCATTTTTTTATTAATGCAAATGCTAAACGCCCCGAAGGTTTTCACAACATTCCTACAGAAAATTAGTCTAAGCCATTGATTGGCTGGATTACAACCAACTAAATAACAGAATGGTGATAATGATCCTTCAATATTGATTATGTAAACTACCGATAAGTGTTATTTTAATATTATTTTTCATAATTAGCGGGGATCCTTAATAAAGAAAAGGAGTAATACTATTTCCATGTTAGGTTACGTAGGAGGGGGGGAGTCTTTTTAACCCAATTTATTATAGTATTTATTACAAAAATGCTTTAGGAGCCGCACGGGTGTCTTCTTCTTTTATTGAAAATTTATGTGCTGGAATTTCAATTCTACTAAATAAAAAATTGAGCTGTATTCTATTAACTGCTGGAATTCGAATTCTATTACTACCTCTGTCCTAAAATATAAGTCTATTTGAGGTTTTACATACAAATTAAGAAAGTTGGTTAAATTGGTTATGTGTCATTAATTTTGATGAAAAAGTCTAAAATGACCTTTGACTATTACTAATGCAGAATAGTAAAAAGTGGGTGGGTTAAAAATAAATAAGGGGTAAAAGGAGAAAAATGTGATAAATGCTTCATTGGTTATTTAAATGGACTTACATTACGGGACAAAACCAAACAGATAAACGGACTTACATTTTGGGAAGGAGGTAATATTTTTTTGAATATGTCTCTCATTTTTTATTCATGCGTGAGATGAGCGAACAACGGTCTTATAGTGGTCATGAACCACCATGTCATATTTGTTCCACCAATAAGAATTCTAAAAATAGGGGTAAATTTGTAATAACATGGCATTTGTAATTGTTAGAAGGGATCAACAAAGTAGCAAGTGGCGTTCAGCTACCAATGGTCAAATCTCTTAGGCTGGATGGTAAGCACGTGATTTTCTTGCAGAAGTGCCGGTCTACGCGTGGCCTCTCCATTATGCCAATAATTACGGATTTTCCGAATGGTGAAGGGGATATTTCTGTCCTCATAAAGACCTCACTAAGAAGAAGAGTGTGGTTCGTGTTTCTGATTTTTGTTCTATAAGCTTGTGTAACTCGGTATACAAGTTAATTTCTAGGGTGCTTGTCAATCGTTTGAATTCGGTTATCTCCTCTGTTATCTCGAGCAACCAAAAGTGCATTTGTGTCTGGTAGGCTCGTTACTGACAATGCTATCATGGATTTCGAGGCTTTTCTGTTAGAAAATGTGACTTGACCTCTCATCTGATCTGGCTGAGTACTAAGTCAGCTGAGTACTCAACAGGGGCAAGGCCAGCAGGGGCAATGTCAGCTGGGTAATGTCAGCAGGGGCAAGGCCAGCAGGGCAATGTAAGCAGGGGCAAGGTCAGCTAGGCAATGTCAGCAGGGCAAATATCAGCAGGTTATGTCTGGTGGAGTCAACTGAGTTCTGAGTTCACATATGGGTATTTTAGTCAATCTTCTAGTATGTCTTTATGGCGGCTAGGTCCAGGGTTTTGTGACTACAAATACTCATCTGTTGCAACCTAGAATATTTGTAGAAGCAGTTAACGGTAGCAGTAGCAATTGCTGATGCAATTGCAGTGTCTGTAAAATCTCTTGTGATAATATAATCTCCTCATTTCTGCCCGTGGACTAGTCGGCATATTGCCGGAAACCACGTTAAATCCCGTCTGGTTGTTTCTTGTGTGATTTATGCTTTCTTGTTTATTCTTGATTATTGCAATCCGTTTTGGATCCCTGACGGTCCTGTTATAACAAACTGGTATCGGAGCGTCAAGGTTATCATCGGAGAATCTGAAATCCGTTCGAGTTCGGTTGATTGTCACCAATGTTGTAATTGACGCTAGGTTCTGGGATCAACATTAGCTTTCCGGCGAGATCAAGATGTCTGGGTTGGATGTAGAGATTGATAAATTCACAGGAAGGAACAATTACAATTTCATGTTTACCAAGCATCAAATAAACCCAAGTAGCCCGTGAATAATCATCAATAATGGCAAGGAAAAATCAAGCATCAAAACTACAAACGGCCTTATTCAGACCCCAAATGTCACAATGAATCAAATCAAAAATGGCAGAGGCTTTATTGGAACTTAGAGGAAACGAGTTTTGAGGCTGTTTACTCATAAAGCAAATTTGACAATCAATGTCACAACTCTTATATAAACTACCACCACGAACAATGTTAGGTAAATAAGAAAGAAGGGTCATGGAGGGATGACTCAAACGCCTATGCCATAACAAACTTGCATCATTAACTACCACTTTATTTGCTTGAGAACCACGGATAGAACCCGGCCTGAAAATATAGACCCCATTACACATCACCGTCACTCCAATCAGGTTCTTCAAAGTGTGGTCCTGTATAACACACATCTTGCTAGCAAAAATAACAATATATCTCTGACTTGCAAGTAAATGAGACATAGACAATAAGTTACACTCAAGTGTAGGAACATAAAGCACATCATGTAAAGTCTGGCCATCTAAATCAACACTGCCTTGCTTCGACGCAATAATACTGGTACCATCAGGCAAGCCCACAGAGGACGACACATCAATTGAATTTTTAAACAGTGCAAGATTACCAGACATGAAAGCTCCTGTATCAATAAGCCAATCATATTCATTGGGACCATTCATACCTGACAAGTTTCCAGTGGAGGTTGTAGAGGGTTTTACACTCTCGATGACAAACAAAACTTGAGCCCATTGAGCATCAGTTAAAGTGGGAAAACTAGCACGATCCAGATCCCTGACGTCGGGAACACGTCCTTTCCGTGAAGTACCCAACATGATGAAGATGACGCATGTAATATTCCGATTTTCGGAAAAGGGCAGACGTGTCACACTACAAGAAAATTGAGTATTGGCGGCGCAATATTGGCAGCGCGCATCTAAAGCACGTCGCGAATTTGCCTTTTCGCAGCGTGCCCACTATATTACGCCGCCGATATGAAAAAATGGCAGCGTGTAAATGTGGTAAGCTGTTGATAAACTTTTTGCGACTTGTTTTAACGCGCTGTGAAAAATGTTTTAAATTGGCAGCGTGAAAATGCAAGCCTCCAATGTTTCGACCTATTTCGACTCAATTTTTTCATCTTCCCTCCTTTTTCTGAAATTCCTCAGATAAAATAAAATTTTAGCGCACAAAATAGTGTTGAGGGATTGGAGCACATTCCCCCCCAAAATTTCCCTCTTTTATCTGCATCCAAACTGGGCAGAACCCTAATTAGTATGATGTCGTCATCTGAGAAATAAAAGTGACACATGTACGAGGTCCTCTAGCCTGAACCGTGAATGCTCAACCGACGAGATTCGGTCGGCGTACCGGAAACTTGCTCCTCAGCACCAACTGAACAAGCTGATCAAATCCTTCTTATCAGAAGTCGAAGCTACTGCTCAATTACGGAGCTTGTAAATGCGAACTACTCTGCAAAAAAACGTGAGCAGGTATGGTACGACTCGCTCCATTCTCAAATCTTATTTCCAGCTCTACTACCGCAACTCTTTCAATTCTGTTTTCGTCCCTGCCCTTTGGTATTTTTTATTGATCTTTGGGAGTACTATGTGGAATTGGAAGATATTTTCATTGATGCATATGATGATAATATATTCTTTATGGAATTATGACTGCTGTTAATTTATTTTCATACCCTGCTCTCTGTTTTGTGTTGTTATGATACATAGCTTACTTTTTTGGTAAATTTTATGAGGTTTTTTAAGTTCCAATACTTCTTGTTTGTACTGATTATCGGAAAATGATGTGATTTGTTGTGGTAAAAGATCTAATCAAATAATTGTAGTTGTTTTTAACTGATTTTTTCACTTCACGTTCATTTGAAATGTATCTTTATGTCCATTGACCTTTGTTCCATTTATATGCAGGTAGCAGCTTTTTACAATTGTTGGGTTGGGTTTATGAAAGTGATGGATTTTTGCTGGGTTGATCAGTATTACTTGATGATGGGGCCAAATAGGATACCAAGGAGGGTGATGGAAGAGGAAAAGGAAAAGTTGAGGAAGGAAGATGAGAGAAAGATGAAGGAGGAGTTAGCACAATTGTGGCCTGAGAAAGAGCCAAATTATGAGGAGCATGAGTGGACAAAGATTGATGAAGTTGAGGATGTGGAAATAGAAGAGGACACGGAGAAGAATGGAAAGATGGGCAACAGGGACAATTGAATTTTGTTGCCTGTGGGAAGAAGTTTAAGAGTGAAAAACAATGAAAGAGGACATAAGAAATCAAAGAAACACAAGGAAAAAGTAATAGAGTTATGAGAAGCTTTTGACGATGAAGATTGACAATTTGGAAAGGAAGACACAAATGGAAGTGAGGTAGCAGAAGAGCAACAGGAAGATAAAGTATCTTTTATCAATTTAGTTTGAATATGAAACATAATGAACTGTCTCATGCTAACAATTTTCTCTGCAAAGCCTCCTATGATTCCATTGTGAGTATCTCTTCAAGGTTATTTTCAAATCAACCATTATTTTAGTTGTGTAAATGAGGCGTACTTCTTTGAGATTAAGCATCATAAGTGCATACACTGTTGGAACCCTACGGTTATATATAAATGATACCACATCATTAATCTTCAACTATTTCTAAGTATCTTTATGTATTGTTAGTTCATTAGAGCATTTCAAATTTTATGAATGCGATTGTAATTTCTATGTCAAATTTCCAGGTCTAAGCAACGCAAGGAGCTTGAACCCGAGGTTATCATTGAGGCTTTGGATTCCAGACCTTTTGAAGAATCTAAAACTGAAGGTAAAATCAATTCTTCATGTTGAAATTTTCCTAGAACTATCATGGAACGTAATTGAAACCTTTACAAGCAAAAGTTCTTGTTTGTTCTAGATTATTCAGGCTTTCTAGTTATTGATTTTTTCACAAGCAATGCTTGATCATTCTTGCTGACATTTTTGCTACATATGACCTTTATTTCCTGCCGGTTCTTCAGGAGTTTGATGGATACGAACTTGTTGATCCTGTTGATACATTGACACCTTTGGAGAAATATGGGCTTTAGGAAGGAGTGGTTAGTTTTCACTTTACAATTTGCAAATGTTTTTTCCCATCGTTGTTTTATCTTAGACACATTTGGGTCTATTGTTTTTATTTCCATAGTACTTGTTTCATCTAATATCATAACGCTTCCAAGTGATCGAAGTGAAATAATAAGCCGTTGCAGAGTTAACCAAGTTCGCTTCTACTAAAAGGATAGATCCCAGTGATTTTACGGATATATTCCAGTCACTTATGAAGATTTGATACTCTTTCTGATTTGGTAGAGTATGCTTGATCATTTGAAAATCAAAATATGTACTTTCCTTTAGCTGCATATCGCATCCTTAGTGCAATTCTTCTGCATCTGTTACTTTTTCAATACCAAGGTTTTAGATATATTAGCTTTGCAAATGTTGAGGAGATTATTTTACACTTCTGGGATCGTGCTTTATGTAATCTAGGTTGGTATGCACCCAACAATATGTGATTGAGTGTGTGTTCTCACTTTTTGTTACCTATCTTGTTTTTGTTGGTAAGTTTATTTCACGTACTTGAAGAATTGATTATCTGCTAGTGTGTTCAATCATTATGCAAATATTTGCTTACTAGTTGCTTGGAGTTGGTGAAAAGTTCTACACTTTCTTGCTTTGTTCTAATTATGTGGAAACATCTTTGGATATGCGGCCTTAAAAATCGACATATTGTTGTGCCTTAAACATCTTTTGATAAATTTCATAGCAAGCTGGTTCAGATTCTTGTTGCTTGTCATGTTGTGTCCTTTATTATCTATGATCTTCCTAAATCGTTAAATAATAGTAAAAAAAAAAAGAATTTCACTACAATGTTTATGGAAAATAACTTAGTAGCAGAAAGAATAACGATAGACTATGAGACTAAAAATTTGAGATTACCTATAGGTGTATGAAGAAATCAAACATTTATAGATGAACTAACGTTGTATTTGATAAACATGACATTGTGAGTAATTTTATATTGTTGAATATGATATTTGCATAACCTAATGATGGTTGTTAGTGTATTATATAACTGAGTTTTTCATACAATGAGGTTATGGGAATAATAGCTAATGAATTGTCGTAATTAATAATCTTATCAGCAGGGGGATGAACTCGGGAAGGAGCTTGAGAGTTACTCTTATGGGAATGGGTATTGGGCTAAATGCAAGAGAGGATGTGAAAGTTGCGGTGTTCTAGGGCTGGTCTGGCAGAGAAGGTTTGGCTATACTACTGGTGTGGATCACACTGCAAATTTACACAAGGAGGTATCAATATTACGGCCATTGTTGTGAAAATAAGCCCCACATATACTTTACTGTGATGTATGTTAGCTTATAAAATTTGAATTTAGACCCAAAGAATTTCTAGTCAGTACAATGTTTGTTCTTGTTTTTAGGTACTTTTTATGTATGGCCTCCTCCTGTAAACAGAAAAGATATGCTTCATCGGGACAAAGTGGAGGCAATTTGTTATTTTAGTGTATTGTCATAGAAACATGATATGTGGAGTTTAATGGATTTTCCTACTACTTCCAAGATGTTTGAATGTTTGATTTAGTATTTCTATTGTTATGGTACTCGGTATAGTATTAAGTCGTGTATTATTGAAAATATTTTGTATATATGTGAGCAGTAGTTCGTAAATCGGATAAATATAACATTTTTTTTTAAATAAAAGCTTTTCCGCAGCACACATTAGTAAGCTGCTATTAATAAATATATCGAATTGGCAGCATGTCGCTTTGAATATAACAATTGTTTCGGCGGCATGCAAAGTAAGATGCAAATAATAGCAAGGGCAGCGCGTAGGGTAAGCTGCCAATAAAAGCATTAGCAGCGTGCAATTAAATGTCGCGGAAAGCCTTCTACTTTTAGCGGCTTTGAAATGTGCAGCGCGCAATGTGCGCTGCCAATAGATATTTTGCACGCCGCGAAAAGCCATTTTTGTTGTAGTGTCATTTTGCGAAAACGTAATATTATATTTAATTTATTTTGGATTAAAGTATTGTCCATATATATATATATCTAAAAAATATATACATTTATGGGGATTGGGGCTCGATTTCTATTAAAGGACTAATTAAGGGAAAATATAGGTTATTATTTTTGGGATTTTCTATTTGAGGAAAATAAATCCTATTAGTTCTCTTAACCTAAAAGAAATCAGATTTTGTACGTATTCTCTGAGAAACGGCGTGTTAGAGAAAAAGAAAAGGGCTAAGAGGTTTCTTCAGAATTCTAAGGCAATTCTTAACGGTTTTCAGATCAGAGTAGAGCAGCGGAATCGTCGTGAAGAAGCACGTGATCAAGGTTGGGAAAGTTGGGACGTTGTCAAGGTATGTTTTTCGACCCTAGCTATGTTCTTGAATGAGTTTGACGGATTCAAACTCATGAATTCGTAGTCTTGTTTTGTTAGAAGCCCGTAATCGTATCTAATCTGAATTTGGAATGATCACATAGGTTTTCTGCGAAGGAAGGATCATTTTGTTGGTCCAGAGAAGGGTAAAACTATAGTCAAAGGGAGGGGGTGAATGACTACAGTGGAGTTTCAAAAACTTTTCTTATATTTAAAAGCTTTTGGGCAGCGGATAAGTCCCTTCTTAAAATGTTGTCTCAAAGTAGATTAAGCAATCAGATATATAGAGTATGCAATGAAATAAAGTACTGGAAAGTAAATTGCTGAAAGTAAATAGACAAAGGTTTATAGTGGTTCAGGGTGGTGTAATCCCTTAATCCACTCTTCTCCTGTGATGATTGGAGGTATTCACTATTGTTTTCACAGATACAATCACGATTGTCCTTAGCTACACAAGCTTCACAATCTGCAAGACTATCACTCCCTAGCTTCAAAAGCTTCGGTGACTCAGTCTCTATCACTGCTCCTTAAGAACAAATCTTTTAGCAGCTATCACTTTCAGCAGCTATCACAAAGGTTGCAACTCCTTCTCAGATTCCTCTGATTCAATTGCCTCAGTTGATGTGAATTTGATTCACAGACTTGTGATCAGTCTCAGTGCTTGATATGGAATTTGAGCTCTAATTTCTGAGTTGATCTCTAGATGTTTCATGTCAGTACATATAAAAGGCTTTTCAAATTGACAGAGTTTTTGCTTGTTTCTTATCAAATTCAATTGTCATTCTTCTTGTCTGTCAATGCCTTTCATTTATAGCCTTGATAATCCTTGATTTGAATTTCCGTCCGTTGGCTAGTTAATGTGGAGAATAATCCTTGATTTTATTCTTGATTCCCCCTTAATTATATTCTTTTTGATTTCAGTGATCGGATTTTTCTTCAAACGTTTATCAGAAAATCTGTCCTTGATTGATCCTCAATTGATTGTGCATTTAATGCTTGATCTTCATCTTTTGAAATCTAAATGATGGTTAAGTGATTCTTCTGACTTGGCTATTTGGTTCTTCCTTCACTGCTCTGTCTTTACTCAGTCGAAAGCCAGTTTACTTTGCCGGTTCACTGCATTGTTATTTTCTTTGATTCTTTCAAGTACATTTTGTACTTCACTGATCCTTGATTTATGTGAGATCAGTGTACACCATATTTGACAATGTGTTTCATCATCTGAATTATAACTTAGACTTATCTAAGCTCATCACACACTTCCTTGGTTATAAGTCAGACCATACTGTCTTCATGCTTCTCTGCTGGTACTTGACTGGCTTCACTCTGCCGGATATCTGTTTTACTTTGCCGTCCTACCAACTAGTACAATACTTGTCTGGCTCAACTTATACAACATGTCAGACTCTAAGTAAAGACTTATACAAAGAATTCTAACATATTTCAGGCTTGCTATAACAGCTAGTATGGCCATCATCAAAACATAATAAAATGTTTCTAACAATTTCCTCCTTTTTGATGATGCCAAAACCCTCATAAGCCTAAACATAAGTATATAAAATCTTCATAATAAACAATAGAATAAAACTCAAAAATTTTATTCATCCATTCAAGGGCAATAAGGTATTGCATCTTTTTATTAAAGTCAAAGGCATAGAATTAATTCAAATAAGAGTCAACGAAAAAAGAGGTTACTTTTTCTTTTCTTCAAACCTGATGCCCTTGCCTTTGATGCACATGCCCTTGTCTATTGGGCTTTCCTTCTTTTCACTTGGACTTTCAGGCTTTGAACTTCCTTCTCCCTTTTTGGCAGCACCAAACCGTGCTTCAAGAATTTTGTTTGCTGCCTCAGATTTTGGGAGATGACCACTTTTCTCCAGAATTTTGTTATTTGCTTCAGTGACATTGATGAGGGTGTTGAGTTGTTGTCCAGAGTAGTCTATAACCTCATCCAGATGGTGGAGTTGTTGTGTGTGAGCATTCAATGTATCCACCAGAGGTTTGAGATGTCCATCACTCTTTTTGGAATGAAACTCAAGATTTGGTTGGACATGATAGGGGATGAGATGCTGTAGGTTGCAAAGTAAGTTGCCTTGTCTCTCCATTACCTAATCTTGAACCTTAATATGACTGATGAGGGCCTCAATTTTGTGATTTAAGGTGGTTGTATCACTCCTTAATGCAACTTTCAGATTTTGCCGGCAGTGGTACTGTTTCTCCATGTCCACAATCAAGCGTTGAATGTCCAGATTGAAAATTCTCTCTGGATCAACTTCTGCAGGTGCTGATGCATCAACCTCATTTTTTTCATCTTCCTCATGCTCTTGCTCTTGATCTTGCCCTTTTTCTTCCTTTTCTTCTTCCTTTTCTTTCTCTTCTTCAGCAATCTCAGGATCAGAGAGAGGTTGCTGAGAGTTGCTTGGTGTTGCCTGGCCCTGTGAGGGCTGATTGTCTGCTCTATGTGCCGGAGACTTAGTTGCTTCTGCTGGTGTTCCCCCTTGATCAATGCTGGGGGTGTTGACAAGTTCAGGATAGTGAGTTTTATCAGCTGGCTCACTCGGCTGTTTGTTAGCTTTGCCGATGCTCCTGAGAATTACTTCTTGAATCGCCAGGTCATCATTAGAAAAATCCATCTTTTCTTGATTATCTTTAACATGATCTCCTTCATGTGGCTCTTCTTCACATTTTTCGGTCTCACTTTCAGTGGCATCTTCTTCATCATCAACCTCTTCATCATCAGATGAAGTAAGACGATGTCCTTCTTCACCTTCTTTCAGATAGGCGACTTCTTCTTGTTTCTCTTCCTCAGTGGCTATATCATCACTGACCACCACTGGGTTATCCTGGTTGCTGGCACTGATCACAGGGGTATCATCTTGGGCCTTTTGAGATCTGGTTCTCCTCCCCACTCCTGATCTGCTGCTTTCAGGCTCTTTCCTTTTTCTACCGGCAGTGGGTTTGGGTTTCTGGGATGCCTTTACATATGTAAACATCACATTGGCCATCTGTGGAGGATGCAGAGAGATGGGTTTCACCTTCAATTTATCAAACAGGTGTTGAAGAGTGAACCCATAAGATTTCCTCTCCTTTCTTCTGCAAACCCTTGCTTGGTGCCGTAATTGCCAAATCAATTTCCTTCTGGATTTGACCTTTCAACCTGCATGATTAAAAATTGATCTCCACATGTGTAATCTTTCACAGCAAAATCCTCCATAACTTTTTGATTTTACACGTGTATGAAACTGATTTAGTTCATACTTTAGTTTGCTATTTTCATCAATGTATAGTTCGGTGGAAGGATTTGGTTGATTACTGGGCCGGTGAAGTGACTTCTTTACTGAGTTGCTTTATACAACTATTCCTAACAATCAGTGCAGTTAACTTCGCTGAGTACCAGTGCCTTAGTTGGCTTAGTCAGCTGGTGAAGTTACTTAGCTGATTACTCCAGTTAGCTGCTCCTTAGTACTTAGTCAATTTCTATCATTCCCAACTCAATTCTCAACTTGCTGAATCTTTCATGACTGAGTGGTTTTGTGAAAATGTCGGCCAATTGATCTTCAGTAGGTATGTATCTTAGAATGACATCCCTTTTTTCAACATGATCTCTGATAAAATGATGTCTTACATCAACATGCTTTGTTCTTGAATGCAATACTGGATTTTCAGTAGTAGATATTACACTTGCGTTGTCACACATAATTCGAATTGTCTTCTCCTCCATTCCATAATCCCTTAGTTGTTGTCTGATCCATAGTACTTGTGCACATCAACTGCATGCTGCTACATATTCTGCTTCAGCTGTTGATGTGGATATATAATTTTGCTTTTTGCTAAACCATGATACCAGTCTGCTGCCTAACATTTGACAGGTTCTAGAGGTGCTTTTTATCTATCTTTCATCCAGCATAGTCGGAGTCTGAATATAATATCAACTTGAATCATCCATCTTTTGGATACCAAATTCCAATATTGATGGTGTTCTTCAGATATTTGATTATTCTTTTGGTTGCTAAAAGATGTGATTCTTTTGGTTGAGCTTGAAATCTTGCACATACTCCTACTGCAAATGCTATATCAGGTCTGCTTGCAGTTAGATAAAGTAGGGATCCAATGATTCCTCTATAAAGCTTCTGATCAACATCCTTTCCATTTTCATCTTTTCCAAGAATAACTCTTGCACACATTGGTGTATCTGATGTGCCACTTGTGTCTATACCATACTTGTGTATCAAGTCCTTTGTGTACTTGGCTTGGTTAATAAAGATGACATCTTTCATTTGCTTTACTTGTAGTCCAAGAAAGTAATTCAATTCTCCCATCATGCTCATCTGAAATTTTCTTTGCATTAAGTTTGCAAATTTCTCACATAGCTTCTCATCTTCTGATCCAAAGATAATGTCATCAACATAAATTTGGACTAACATGGTGCTTGTTCCTTCTTCTAGCTGTTGAAATAGTGTCGTAAACCCAATCGGGTTGGACCGGATCCGACCGGGTCAGATCATTTCTACTATTTCTTTATGATTATACATATATAATAAAAGGCTTTTATGTTGTCATATATTTGTTCTCTTAAAGAACCGATTATGAATTGTTATATGATAACGTCCTTAGTACTAAACTGTGGTAGAGAAACCATGATAGGTGATTATGGTTGATGAGATCTCTAATCACTTTAATAAGTTTGATACTTAAATGTCTCTAGGCTTATATACTATTAAACAGGGCATTGATAGTACGCACAGGCTAACACGTATTAGATGTCTTATGTCTTTAAGGATAGGGATAGATCTTGTCTTTCGAAGTGTAGAGACACTTGGGCTGTACGTGGACGTGTGTTAGAGAATGCGTACGTTAGACTGACCCACTTACACTGTTAAATGTCACACTATGTGACGGTTGTGTAATTATCCTTAGGACCAGAGTCTACATGGCATCACGGTGTGGATTGTCATGCTTTGACATTATTGAGGTTTCCCCTAACCATATGGCGATCATGCGGTTGTGATCGGGTGTGATACTGAAGCATGCGGAGTATACATGTTAGGTCGTCTGGGAATCGCGTACCATCCGTCAAAATAGTGGGTGTTCAGACAAACCGGCAGTGTACCAGGTCAACTATAACCTAGTTAGTGAGTCAAGGTCGTATCCCACAAGGAGTGTGTTGGTTAACCACCAATTAGGTTCATATTTTCGATCCAAGTCGCAATTTGTTGCATAAAATACGTGATACTTAATATAACTAAACCCAAATGAGAAATGGAACTAACCAAGATAATGCTTCGATCCAATGAACTTTCTCAATTATGAATGAGTGGTTACCTACCTTCCTTCCTAAAATTCTCAAGAGCGTGAACCGGTGTGTTCTTAAACTAGCAATCTCCCTTCTTCCGAATATATGAGATCACTCTATGTCTCCTCCTTGACTTAGGCACCCTAAGTCTAATGATTCAACATGGCATGCACTTGAACACAAGCCTAAGCTACACTCGGATAAGAAACCGAATTCCACTTAAGGTCGGTTTTACTTTCCGATTCTTCTACTTCTTTCCCACACTCAATGTATCCTTTCGGTCTCCATCAAGTGTGTGTGTGCAAGCTAGGGATAATTACTTCCTAGATTGCTAACAACAATATCAAGTAAAAGAAGGTTCAACACTACAAGAGATTCAAATGTAAGACTACCAACTCATTCACAATCAAAAGAATCCATCTTCACTTCACATTATCTTGGCTAGTGTGAAACTAGCCACTCATAGTTATAAGTTCCAACTTGTCAAGGTTAGAGTTCATAACTATAAGAACAATTAATCAAAGTAAAGGCTAAAAATTATACCAATCACAAGCTATCAACTTGAAAAAGGAAAACTTGCATTCAATCTTAAAAAGCTCCAAATGGAGAGAGTGTATCCCAAAAGCTACAAACTTGTCCAAATAGAATGCATCCAAGACATCAAACAAGAATTTTTAATGTTTACACTTGTAATTTAAAAGCTAAAGTTGTGGTGATTTTGGCTAGATGAGCCTTGAAAGTTGAAGTGCCTTCAAGATGGAGAAAAGTGTATCTGTTTTTTCAACCACCTTCGAAGTGAAGTCAAGAATAAGCTTTAAAACTCAAAATCCAGGTCTTTCGGCGTCCGCCGACTGTGCACTCGGCGTGCACCGACTTCTGACAGGTAGTTGGATGTGTCAGACTCATTAACTGCTGCTCAGATTCTCAACTGTCAAAATCCGGCATCCACCGGCTGTGCACTCAGCATGCGCCGACATTATACTCTTAGCTTGATTCTCTAACTTCTTCAACAAAAAACCTCTCTAAAGCTCGATGGGCTGTTCAAAGATCTTCCAAAACTTGCATCTAACCTGGGTATCTGCAAAACAAAGCCAAAAATGATACCTCGAGTAGATCTGATAACAAAATTTGACATAAAAGCCTAAAAATATGGGATTAGATACTTAAATCCTAATTACAACTTTTGATCTATTTCATCACATAATTGCATGAATTTGATAGAAAAGTGTGACTAAAATATAGAGAAGTGGGATAAAAATACATCATTCGGTTGACCTACATCAACCACTCCCCACTTAGCTTTTGGTCGTCCTCGAGCAATTAAGCGACAATACAACTCATGCATGCAAGATGGTGATGTGATTATCAAGAACAAGTGTCAATAGAATGATGCAATCGAATGACAGTCCTGATCACATGGTAGTTGTAGTCTACAAGAATAGAGTGGTGCACGTGTGCATGTATAATTCAAACCTCTTACTGAGCAATTCATCATAAGATCGAATTCTTGCAAAGTCATCTTGGTATAGTTTAGTCACACAAGCGTGGACTCACTCTCCATGATTAAGGCAATAGGAATCTAGGAATAAGTCAAGTAGTTGACAAGAAGGCTTGTAATGTTAAGGCCAAGGTGGTTGCTAACTGAAGGGTAATCAAAGGAAATCAAAGAGAGAAGGGCAAGATAGCAAGAATCTACTCCTTCACCTTCCATGTTGGTCCCTTGAAAAGGCTTTGGTTAAGTTTAGAGGGGGGGTGAATAAAATTAACACTTAAAACTTTTGGAGTTAACAAACTCAGCAAGTTCAAGAGCGCCGATCCAGAGTCTCCGACAGAGTCTCGATCGCTGATTTTACTGAATTTGTTGCAGCATAATATATTCAAGTTAAGCCTTATTACTTGTTGTTAAAATATGTTACTAAGTATTAGATACTCAGTAGTGTAAGTATGTAATTCAGTAGCTAGTTTCAGTAGGTTGATGTGCTTAATAAGATAAATACAGAAATTAAATGCAAAAAGTAAGTAGGCAATTTTATAGTGGTTCAAGGTGGTGTAATCCTGTCAGTCCACTCTTCTCCTGTGATGTTGGAGGTAATTCACTAAGGATCTTTGAGGTTGCAGTTACAAAAATCCCTAAGTTGTTTGTCCTTCACCAATAACTATGGCTTCACAAACTGAACACTTGAAACAGGTAGGATTGCTGCTCCAAAGTATTCCACTAGTACTTGAAGGGTAGGATTGGCTCTTCACCATCTTCACCACAAACAACAGTCCTTGACACCCCAAAAGATGCTTCACTGTCTCAGCAGGTTTCTTGTAAAAGAAAGTTTGAATCAAGTAAGTGATTCAGCTTTCAGCAGTTTGATCAGGATGAAATGATCAGCAGCTTGATGTCATCAAGTGTGTAAACTTGATGTAACTTGATTGCAGGTTACACTTGAAGAATTTGCTAGATCAGTAGCTTTAAGTTCAGTAGGGTCAGCAGGGTGATTTTCTTGATAATAGACTTGATAGCTTTTGGCAAATTATCTTGTTGTTCATCATCTGTATCTGAATCAGGAGTCCTCTATTTATAGGTGAGAATCCTGTGACTTATGTTTGAAATTCAAACATAGCCATTTCAGATTTGTCATTTTCATAACTTGTATTCTGTCCCTGTACATAGTACTGACACTGTCAGTTTACTTTTTGACAGTTTTCAGACTGTCCACCCATTGACTTGTATTCATTGGATAATGCTCTGAATCTTTCCAACGTCCTTTTAATCATAGCCATTGATTCGTTGACAAAATCAAGAGTTGTTATTTGTCCTTTTCCTTGTAATCTTCCGATGTAACCTTTGATTAAATCGAGATTTACATTCAGCAGGTTCCGGTGTGCATAAGTCTGCTGAAATACATATCAGTCAGCTGATCCAAGATTGCTGTGTTTACAAAACACTGCAACTGACTTCTCTTCATCTAACTTTTTATCATGAAGTTAGATTACACCAATTTGAACATAACTAAGTTCCAATCAACACTTAACTTATAGAACTTAGACCTTGTACACAAGGTATATGTAATCAGTTTAGGTCATCACAGACTTCCCCAAATTCTGATTCCATGTCCTTGACTTTAAATACTAAGTTTGATCCCCTAGCCTTCAATAACTGAGTTTGAACCCTCAGCCTTCGGTCTTCAGCAGGTTCCTAAACTAGTCTACTAACTCGGGTACCTTACTGACCTAGACAGGTCTGCTGATGAAAGTCAGCTGACCATTTACAGTGATTGTTTGATCAAACCTATACAAAGATCAAACTCTAATAAGCCTATACATTTGATCTAGACATCTCTTTGCCTTTGCTCTATAACAGCTAGTCTGGCACTCATCACTAAAACTTAAAATAAGTCCAACAATTTCCTTCTTTTTGGTGATGATGCCAATACCCTCCTTACAGCAAAGCAAAAAGAGTAAAAACAAAAACAGAACAAACTCAGTCATTTCTCATTATAATCATGTTTGTTCAAAAGTTATAATATCTAGATTCAGCAAAAATAAAAAGCAGGTGTAAGTATGCTGATCTAGTTCCTCCTTTCTCTTTCTTGCCTTTCTTTCTCTTGCTGCTCTTGATATTCCCTTATGTCTCTGACCATTTCTCTCATCCATTGATTTTCAATAAGGGAAAAATCAATATGAGGATTTACTTCCTTCCACCATTTCCATGCCTCAGGTAGAGTAAGATTAATTTGATGTACTCTGAAACCTAAACGCATGTATAACTGCTTGAATTCTTCCAATGATTCTCTTGCTGATGTAGTAGGAAGACTTCATCCACCTCTGCCACTTCTTCCACCTCTTCCACCTCTATGTGTAGCTCTTAAAGATATGACTCTAGCTTTCCAAAACTTAAGTCCCAAGAAGGAATTTAGCCCCTCATGGAAACCCTTGTCATGGTAAGGTCTCCTCTTATTGTAGTATTGCTTCTTGTATTCTTTGAAGAGGTCATCAGTCAGCTGAAGTCTGCCAGGTGCAGGTTCTCTGAATGCATTGGTGTCAGCCTCCCATTTCTTTTCTGCAAAAATCCTTGCAGCCTCTTTTGCTACTGCTGTCTGGCTCTCTTCCCCCTTATTGACATCATCAACAAAACGAGAAAGCAGGCTATAAACACTCTCCTGTGTGATAACTAGATTGTTCAGTTGACCTTCCATAATTTCCGTTCTTGTGTCAACTGCTATGATCCTTCCTTCCAGTATTTGCTCCAACAGATTGATCCTTTCAGTGATCTTAGGGTCCAAAGCAGCAGGTTGAGTGGCACCGGCAAGGTCAGCCACAGCAGGTTTGGGTGCTTCAGCAAGGTTGTCAAGCTTTTTGTGAATTGAGGCAAACTGTTCTTTCAAGAATTGATCCTTCAGTTTATTTCCTTGTTTTATGCATCTCACATCTTGGGTAAGGTCAGCAAGAGAAAACTGAGTGGATGTGATATTGGAAGCAACTGTTTCAGTAGTCCTCCCTCTATTCTCCACAAGGTTCATCAAATCTTCAAATCTTTGCACTTGTCTATCAAGTTGAGTTCTTAACTGTGTAATGTCATGTCTGAACGCCCTTAACTCATTCAACACATGTGTTGGTACTGCACCAGCCATACCTCCAGCCATATGTCCAGCAGTGTCCTCATCAGGTTCTTCCACATTATAAGTTGCCCTCTGTCTGCTGACAACCATGGCCCAACTTCTATTTCTTCCAGCAGGGTCAGGATTTTCCTCAACTACACCTCCATAGATTGTCTCTAGAATTGGATCTTGTGCAGGTTCTTCAAAAATTGGTACAAATGCCTGTTGTGGTTCAGCAAAAATAAGTTCTTCCTCAGGCACTTGAAACTCTTAATCACTGAAGTCATAGTCCAGCAGCTGTTCATCCTCATCAATAACAGCAGTCAGCTGACTATCCTTCCCTTCAGTAGCCTTTACTCCAGTAGACTGTATTACAACAGCCTGGTCTTCAACAATAGCAAGGGTTTCCTCCAAACCCATTGTGAGTTCCAACCTTTATCCAGGTGCTGTCTGATCCTCAGCAACCTGTACCTCTAGTTCCAACCTTTGTTCAGGTGCTGTTTGTTCCTCAGCAGCCTGAACCTCCTCAATAAGTAGGGGTGAACCTTCAAAACCCATCACCATGTCCAATCTCTGTGCAATCACTGTTTGTTCCTCAGTGAGTAGGACTCTTTCTTCAACAGAAATGAAAGGAAAAATAGCCATATTTTCCTCTAGTACACCTCTGTCATCTACAACTTTTTGTAAACTATCATCAGTTTTAGATAGAGTGTCCTGAGTATCAATCCACTCCTGATACTGAGCTGAATCTTTAGAATTGATATCAGGCTCACTTTGTTCAATGACAGTCACTTCATCCAAATTTCCAGACTGTTGATCATTGGGATTCACATCAGATTCCACAACTCGAAATGTATCAGATGTGATAACAAACCTGTTATCTCCAAAATTAATCCCCTCATTTATAAGAGCCTCTAGGTCATCTATGGTAAGATCCCTCAGATCTTCATCCTTAGGCTCAGTGTGCTGACGTCCAGTAGACTTACCAACATCAGTAGACTGTTCTACTCTTGGTTCAGATGACAAAGCAGTTCCACTGGCTTCTCCTTGATGTCCAGGATGATCATCATCAGAATCAGATGATGATGAATCATCACCGTCTGGTGCATCCCTAGGATCCTTAAATATGATACCTCCTACTTTCTTTTCTCCTTCAATGAGTTCCATCAACCTAATTTCCAACAAAGAAGTATCAACCAGATTAAGTAGGTTTTCCACCTCTAACTTCCCAAAAGCTCATTCCTCAAAATCTGTCATTGGCTCAACAGCTGATTTTTGTCTCTTATAGTAGCCAAACTTCCATTGAAAGTAATCAGCAACCAGCTGGAGTTTAGGATCAACATACCCTTCCTTCTTTTTTCTTCTCATTCCTTTCAAAGGGCATAGATGGCTTTCTGGGATCTGTATATTCTGCTTGTTGTCCTCCATGGTCTCAACAAGCAGATTCAATGTTTCTTCAGCAGCTACAACCAGGTCAGTTGGGTCCTCAGATTGCACATTTGGACCCACTACTTCCAATTGTTCCACACTTGGTTCTCCCTGAGTTGCATGTGTATTAGCAGGGTCAGCAACCATGGGTTCTTCCCCCTGAGTTGTAGCATCCACAGCAGGGTTAGGAATAGATTCAACAACTTCCACAACAGGCTCAAGTACAGCAGTCTTGTGTGGTTCTTCAATGTGTTGCTCAACAACAACACCAGCATCAGTAGTAGGCTCAACAGCCTCTTCTTCTACTTTCTTGTGTTCTTCCAGAATCCTCAATTCCTTGCCTTTTCCATGTTTCTTTTTCTTGGCAATCTCCTTCATTCTCTTTGAAGGTCTTTCCGCTTTAGTATCAGTAGCTTTTCTCTTCCTTCTATCTTCCTTCTGTTGCGCCTTCAAGATGTCAGCATCAGACTTCTTCATTACAACATCAGTAGGGTCAGTAACTTCAACTGGACCCTCAGTAGACTCAGCAGTCTCTACTGATATCTTCCTTGTTTTCTTAGGCTTAAGCATCTCTATGATTTTTCTAGTATCAGTAGCCTTTCTTTTCTCCTTAACTCTTTTTGATGCAGCAGGTTGCACATCATGTATAACCTTTGTTCTCTTTTCTGGTCCATCATCATTGTCATCACCATCATTATCACTCTCAGTTTCCTCCTCATCTTCATCTTCATCATCATCTAATCCAGGAAAGGGAGTAACAACTTCCGGCTTGTATCTAGATTTATTGATTTTCTCAGATGCAACATCAGGTATCTGAGAATGATTCAGTAAGGTCTAAATCAGTAGACCTAGGGGCTTGGTTTTGTACTTCCTTATACCATCTCTATCTTCAGTAAACACCTTCTTCATATAATGTATAAAGAATCCAGCCCAATCAAACTTCACACTTCTGTAGATGTTGATTAGTAGGTCTATCTTAGGTCCAGAATGTGTATCTAGACTCCCACTGAATCCCAGAATGTTGTTGGCAATTAACTTGCTAAGTAGATTATATTCAAATCCAATATGCCTCACATTAATGCTTAGAGATGATGGTATGGACTCATATGTCTTTATTGCATCAACAAACTTCATTCTTGGTAGGTTCATCATTTCTAGATAGGTAGGAGCACCATTTCCAGGTCCAAAATAAAATACTTCTCTCAGAAGATCTGAAGTGATTTCCATCCCTCTCCCATTAACCGTTGTAGTGAAGGCTTCTCTATCTTCATGTATGGCCATGTTCTTCTAGAATTCCAAAACACTGAAGTATGAAATTCTTTGCAATCTTCTATTAATAACATTTTCCAAACCAACAACTCTTCTGATTCTTCTTCCATTGTTGATAGCTAACTCAGTGGTGCGACAGTCAGTAACATACCCTCTCACATTTTGACTTGTTCCACTATGAACATCACCTTTATCCGCCATTAGAAATGAAAAGGGTGAAGAAGAAAGGTTTCAAATCTGTGTTCACACAATGTATTTTTAGAGAAATATCGATCTGAAGGTTGTAAGTAGAGTCTCTGTGTATATGTCTGTATATATATAGAGAGGTGGTTGAAACTGTCAGATAATGCACTGTACACTTACTGTAGAGTTAACCACGATTAAAGTTGGAATTAATGAGATCTTGCCATGTGTCTCATAACGGATCCATAAAGACTTGTAACCGTCCGATCGTGTAACTACGGTTATAAAGATAAGATAAATATCCCGGTCATTTGCTTTTTGACTTTTGTTAAATTTTGACTGTGTAACGTATGCTTCAGTACTTTTACCATCAGTAGACTTAGCTCAGCAGCCTGCTGACAAAGATGCCTCAGCAGCCTGCTGACAATGTTACTCTGCTGATCTTCAATTCTTCTTGTTTTGTCCAACTGATAATACAAGATGAAGTTTAACACCAATGACTGATCTGTCAAGTGAGCTCACCCAACAGGACAAAGACCAATCCCCTTGGTAACTTCATTTGCTCAATTGTTCAAACACATATGAGTACATGGAATTGTTGATACCAATGACTAATCTGCTAAGTGAGCTCACCCAACATAGCAAAGACTAATCCCCTTGGTGAATTCCAGTACATTGCTGATCAAAGGTGTATCAGTCAACTTTTATAATTCCAAGTTTAGTCCATAGTTTAGCAAATCTTTCACTATCCAACGGTTTTGTGAAAATATCAGCAAGTTGATCTTCAGTAGGTATGTAGAGAACCACCACATCTTTCTTTTCAACATGATCTCTTATAAAATGATGTCTCACATCAATATGCTTGGTTCTTGAGTGCAAAATAGGATTTTCTGTGATTGCAATTAGACTTGTGTTGTCACACATTATGGGAATTTCTCTTTCTTCAATTCCATAATCCCTTAATTGTTGTCTTAACCATAATATTTGTGCACAACAACTTCTAGCAGCAATGTATTCAGCTTCAGCAGTGGAAGTTGATATAGAATTATGTTTCTTACTAAACCAGGAAATCAGTCTATTTCCCATCAACTGACAGGTTCCTGTAGTGCTATTCTATCAATCTTGCATCCAGTATAATCAGAATCTGAGTAGGATATGACCTTGAAGCTTCCATCTTTTGAATACCATATGTTAGACTTATTTCTGTGTTTTGATGATGAGTGCCAGACTAGCTGTTATAGTGCAAAGGCAAAAAGATGTCTAGATCAAATGTATAGGCTTATTAGAGTTTGATTCATAAATAGGTTTGATCAAACAAGCACTGTAAAGGGCTGCTGATTCATATCAGCAGACTGGTCAAATATCAGTAGGGTAGATAGGTCAGTAGACTAGTCAGGAACCTGCTGAAGACTGAAGGCTGAGGGCTCAAACTCAGTTACGGAAGGCTAAGGGATCAAACTTAGTAATTTAAGTCAAGGATATGGAATCAGAATTTAGGCAAGTCTGTGATGACCTAAACTGATTACATATGCCTTGTGAAGAAGGTCTAAGTTCCATAAGTTGGATGATGTTTGGAACTTGGTTATATTTAAAAAGGTGTAATCTAACTTCACAAATAAAAGTTAGATAAAAGAAGTCAGCTGCATTGTATTTTATACACAACAAATTTACGTTCAGTAGACTGATTGGTATCTCAGCAGACTGATGAACCTGCTGATGATATACCTCGGTTAATTCAAGATTATATTGGAAAATTACATGGATAAGGACAGCCAACTACCTCTGACTTATCAAACAAATCAAAGGCTGAGATCAAAAAGACGTTGGGATGATTCAGATTTTCAACCATTGGATATAAGTCAAAGGGTGGACAGACTGCACTGTCAAAAAGGAGTTCTGACAGTGTCAGTCCTATGAATAGTGACAGAATGCAAATCAGATGGGACAAAAACAAGGGACGGTTACATTTGAATTTTAAAATACAAGTCACATGCATTCTTGCCTATAAATAGAGGACTTTCAACTCAGAAAGAAGATGATGAATTTTGATAAACTTTGAAGAGATATTATTCTGAGCTGAAAAACACCCTGCTGAACTTACTGAACTTAAAGCTACTGATCCAGAGAAATTCTTCAAGTGTTTTCTACATTCAAGCTACATCAAGCATACACACTTGAAGCCTGCAAGCTGCTGATTATATCATCCTAATCAAGCTACTGCAACTGAATCATTTATTTGATTCAATCCTTATTTTATAAAGAACCTGTTGAAGACAGTGAAGCATCTGTTGGGTGTGAAAGACTGTTGTTTGTGGGGGAGCTGGTGAAGTGGCAATCCTACCCTTCAAGGACCAGTGGAAGACTAAGGAGCAGCAATCCTACCTGTTCCCAGTTTTCAGTTTGGGAAGCCATAGTTATTGGTGAAGGACAAGCAACCTTAGGAATCTTTGCATAAGCTACATCAAAGATCTTTAGTGAATTTCCTCCAACATCACAGGAGAAGAGTGGACTGACAGGATTACACCACCTGGAACCACTATAAAATCTGCCTATTTACTTTCAGCATTTACATTCTGCACTTAGATTATTTTACTCATCAACCTACTGAATCTAGCAACTGAAATCACACACTTGCACTACTGAGTATCTAATACTTAGTATCATATTTAACAACAAGTATTAAGGCTTAATTTTGATATAATTCCGCTGCACAAATTCAGCAAACTCAATTTTCAGTAGACTACTGTTTATCAGCAGGCTACTGAAGTCTCAGCAGACTACTGAAGTATCAGCAGGCTACTGAAGTTGCAGAATTTGTTAACTCCAAAGTTTTAAGTGTTAAGTTTATTCACCCCCCTCTAAACTTAACCAAATCCTTTTCAAGGGACCAACAATTGGTATCAGAGCAGTGTTTCTGTTCTGAAGAAATTCTACTTGTTGTGCTTGTGAAAATTCTTTGAAACTTTCTTTCAAGTTACTGATTTTCAAAGACTTGCATCATGGATAACACACAGTATGCTAGAACTATGCTGATGTGTTCTTTAGATAAATTTGATGAGTATAAACGTCGAATGCAGGCTTACCTTGCTGCAACTCATGATGAGATGATGGATGTACTAACTGATGGACCACTGGAGATTACCAAGGCAATAACATGAATGGAATGCAGAAGACAGAAAAAGTGCAAACCTCAACAATATTGCTATTGAAATCATTTACAGAACCTTGGATAGCAATATGTACATGAAGGTTAAAGATTGCAAAACTGAAATGGAACTTTGGGACAAGATACATTTGATCTGTGAAGGCACTGATGCAATAAAGAAGAATAAAATCAGTGTGGCCAGAAAAAGGTTCCAAAAGTTCAAGATGCTGCCAAATGAAATCATTGAGCAAATGGAATCAAGATTTAATGCAATCCTGGATGAACTTACCCTACTGAGTGTAAGTTATTCAAATGAAGAAATAAACACCAAAATCTTGGAGGCTCTACCCGCAAAAGATGTTTGGAAAATGAAGGTGACTGCAATAGAAGAAATGAGAAAGTTGCATGAAGAAGATACCTTCAAGTTGTTTTCAGATCTCAAGGCTTATGAATTTAGCAAAAAGCTTGTACCTGAGACTGAAAAAGAAGAGCCAAAGACAACTGCATTGGCTGCTTCACATCAGGAAGAAACATCTGGAGGACAAGATGATCTGCTGGATGAAATGCAGGAGCAGATTGCCCTACTGAGCAAGAAAATCAGGATGATGAAGACTGGAAAGGCCCCTTCAAGAAATTTCACAAAGAGGCCTAAGAAAGAAGAATCAAAGAAAGACAATAACTATCTGTGCTTTCATTGCAAGAAACCAGGACACTTCAAACCTGAGTTAAAACAAGGCAAGGAACCTGATTATCTTTGCTTCAACTGCAAGAAGCCTGGACACTTTAGACCTGATTGTCCAGACCTACTGAAGACCAAGAGTCAACAAAGAAGACATGGCAAGAAGGCTATGGTTGCTGAAGATGAATCAGGGTATGAAGTGGAATCTAAAAAGGGAAATGATTCGGATGACACAGCACTGGTTGCTGAGATGGAGGATTATGCTTTGATGGCCAATATGGATGAAACTAAGGAGGTATACAATACTGTATCAATCAATACTCCTGCTGGAAGTGATTGTGAATCAACTTATGGTTCAAATCCTAAAAATTCTGATAATAATGAGACTTTGGATGCCATCCTTAATCAACTGAGGATAATACAATCTGGTTATGAGATTGTGAAGGCTGAAAAAGAAGCTCTTGAATTAGAAGTTGGAAGATTGAAAGCTGAATTAAGAGTTCTCAAAGGTAAGGAAAAAGATGTTGGACAGAATCAGTGTAAGCCTGCTGATCATCCAGCAGCCCCTGAATCTGCTGAACCATCTTGCTCCACTACTGCATACAAATCTGGAAAGCCATATGGTGATAAGACGGGGCTTGGATTTGGAACTCAACAATCCAAAAAGAGTGGATCCAGTAAGGTTACTGAACCTAGCACCAGAATTGGTCCTAAGTTTGTACCAGCACAAGATCCAACTCCAAGTAAGGTTGCTGAAGCAGTAAAACCTACTGAGAATGCCTCAAGGAAGCAAAATCAGAAGTCTAAGAAGTCAACAGCTCCCAATAAAAGGAACAAATCCGAAAATAGGACTGCTGGACCTTCTAGACCTACTGATAGCAGACCTGCTACCAAGTCTGCTGAACCACAAAAAGGTAAAGGTCAGAAATATTCCAAAGATAAGAATCCCAAATCTAAAAATGTTAATCATTCAAGGGATACTTATCTCAGGGGGAAAGGTAGACTGTTCCCTACTGATGATGATTGGAATATTCCTGTACCTGCTGATAGAAACAATCAATATAACCATACTGCTAGGGTAAAACCTAAGCAATGGAATCAGCAAAGGACTCAGCAGAGGACTTATAAAAGGCCTCAGCAGGGACCTCAGCAGACTCCATATTACAGGGCTGTTCCTAACAGACATCAAACAAATGGTTATACTAATGCTTCTAACATCAAAAATCACTTCAAACAGCATTATAAACCAAAAGGCCAGAAAACATATGTGAATCCTACACAACCTACTGTAAGAACTTATGGATGTGTGGAATACATGTATGAACCAAAGTATGACACTTTTAGGAGAAGACCTTATGGAAACTTACCAAAAGTCATGCTTACTACTGACCACTATGGACCAAACAGGTTTGGGTACCTAAAATGCATTAACTTTGTTTTGTAGGGTGTCTGGTACTTTGACAGTGGATGTTCCAGACATATGACAAAGAATAAGCACTGTTTATCAAATTTTGTGGCAAAAGATGGTCCAAGGGTGAATTTTGGCAACAAGAATACACCTGGATACACAAGAGGATATGACACACTTGTCAGAAATGGACTTACAATCAAGAATGTTGCATATGTGGAAGGACTGGACTACAACTTGCTGAGCACTGGACAATTCTGTGACATGGGATACAAGGTCACTTTTGACAAAAACATCTGTATTGTCATTAGTGAAAGAGGTGATTGATGACGGTCGATTTGTACCCATTATTCCGCAATCTTTACCCTTGATTTTGATGTGAAATAACCTTAAGAGAGTGATAATAAGTCATTAAGTGCCTAATTTAGATATACCCCGTGTTACGATTTATTATTATGCATTTCGGTAATTTATCAAGTATTTGGTATTACAAACTATGTTTTTGTATGATAAATACAGTGAGCATTATGGACGGACTACGGAGAAGGAATTAAAGATCCAGGACAATGCAGAGCCCAGCAGAAGATAGAAGATGGAGCCCAGAAGCAGTGAAGGCTCGGTCGACCGAGCCCAGCTATTCGGTCGACCGAGTGGACTTAAAGCCCAACAGAGTCCAGCATATTACTTAAGTCGGTTAGGGTTTAGGGAATCCGATCCTTAGTCGGTTTCTAAGTCGGTTTTGAGCTCTATATAAACACATTGTCATTAGTATTATGTATTCATTCGTACATTGATTCAACCATTCATAAAAGAGCACAACAAATTGAGAGTTTTTCAGCAAGTTAGGGCTGCAACAATGTAAGCCCTTAATCTTCATGTTTTATTTTCAAGTAATTAATTCTTCCAATTACGTTCTTATCGTTTGAATTAATTAAACATAGCTAGATGATGTGATTCTCGGCTATGACGTTAGGTGGTGGTGACACCTTGTCAATGAGGATCCCATGACCTACGTCATAATCTAGATTTATTCATGACTCTACTTGATTTAATTAATGTGTATCTATGATAGTTTATATAAGTGATGTATGAATTGTTGTTTAATCTGTTCTGTATAAGGAAACACTGAGAGGTTATTTCTAGGATGTAATTAGGGTTGAATTCGTCCGGGTGACCGAGCAAAGTCGTTCGGTCGACCGAGCCCCTTTACTCGGTCGACCGAGCCCTAATTTTGTCAGTTACGTCTGCCACGTCTTTATGGTGGGTTTAACCTAGTTGAATTTACTTTCTCAGTAGGTATGGCTATGGCTACGTCGCTCGTCAGTTTTTCATTAGCGTATTATTAGGAAATACCAATATAAGACGTCTAGTTCGGCTCATGAACGATCTTTCGGGACTTTCAGCAAGATCTAGATTAGTTTTGTATTAGGGAATTGTCGACACCTAGTCATACGTAAATCTTAGATTAACAAGAAACTATACCAAGTAATTGTTAATAGGACGAGGGCTTGAGCGATCGTTTAGGAAGTACGCCTAACCATAGGGATGTTGCCTAAGCGAGGTGTACGGTTAATATCGGCATCCTTAGAGTAATGAGCGTGTGAGTTATATGAGATGGAAACCCAAAAGGTGAAGTCACGTAACAATACCACAGTGATCTAGTAATCTAACCGGTGCTAAGTCAAGTTAAGGGGATGACTCCCGTAGCCAATTAAGTATGAATACAGCCAGATTGACAGTTAATGAGTTAAGTTATTTTATATAAGTTGTCTTGGTCCGATCGATAACGTTGGTAATTGGAAGGTTAATTACGTTTGTGTTTTTTTAAGTTTGAGTTTGTTTATCTTATTTTGTCTTTTATGTTGGTCTTAGACTGTTGTCCAATAACGAATTAGGTGAGTTAATTATTTAAACCTAGGGTCCACATTTTGATTCCCCGAGGGATCGACCTTGATTCACCATCGCTATGCTATGATGTACCTAGTGCTATTGCTAGTATTTGGTGGTCAAGTAAAATAAATTTATAACCTGATCAGACCGCAATCAAGTTTTTGGCGCCGTTGCCGGGGAATCAATGGCCCAATGATTGTTTAAATAATTATTCTTATCTACTTCATTCTTTCTTTATTGTTTTTAGTTGAATTATTTATTTTTCTTTTGACGAATTATCTGTACTTGTATGCTGTTAAAGGATTAAAGCAGGAATGGGGAAGATATTCGTTCGGTCGACCGAACGTATTCACTCGGTCAACCGAGCCTTTTCCAGCTTTAATTTTATATACAGTGTCGTTTCCCCAGTGTTCTGTTTCCCCCTGTTTGTAGGTTGTAAGTTTGACAACAGTATGAGCAATCATACTGTTTGTCAATTTACTAATTGTTTATTTTTTTTTTTAAATATTGAAGATAATTCGACGTAAATCACTCACAAAACCTGCTCAAGATCAGCAAAATGTCATCAAATGATTTTATCAAAGGCCAAGAAGAAGTCAAGGTTTTACGAACCAAAACTACACCAAAAAAGCCGTTAACACCGAAGCTCATGGAAAGGATATAAAAGATGAAAGCGTAAATCCGAGAGGCAAGGAAATCGAGGGAGGCTAAAGAAGCCTATTGGCAAAGAGGTATGTCTATTTCGAATCCAGAGGAAATTTCTTCGGATTCCGATTCAGCTTTAGATTATGATGATTACATGTCCGAGATAGAATCTGAGTCTGAGGGTAGCGCAGCTAAGGAGAGCCCTATTGTCATCTGTTCTAGTGATGAAATATTGGTTAAAGACGAGTCTCGACTGATGCAAAAGTTAGCAGACCCAGGAGCTTTTATGGTTGGAGTAACCCTAAAACAAACCCACTTAGGTTTAGCCTTGATTGATTCCGGGTTGAGCCTTAATATCTTTCCTAAAAGCCTTTCTGATAGGAATTCCATTTTAACACCCACTAACACCCCGCTCCAAGTTAGATTAGCGGATGGAACTAGGACAATCATGACTGGGAGACTGAACAACATGATTATTGGTATGGGGCAATTACGGTTTAAGATAGACATAGTGGTAATGGAAATCGAGGAACATCTTGAATGCCCAATCATTTTGGGTAGATCGTTTATCAACACCGCTAGATCCTTCATACGGATGACCAGACATGAGATAGTATTGTTTGACGCCAAGGGTTCTGAGTGTTATGGGATAACAAATCTGAATTTCCCTGTACTGGCAAGTGTGAATGTGTTAGAAGTAGTTGGTTCGGAGAAGCTTGATGCCACTCAAGGTCTAGGAAAGGATGCTGATGATAATGTCGATAATAAAGATGAGAGGGAAGTCCTTACTATTCTAAGTCGGAATAGGTCAGTTCAGCCTGCACCGGCCCTGACCAATATTGAAGCTATAGACCTACCTAAGGATAGGAGGACCAGAGCGAAGAAACAAACTAGGAGAGTTCGTAACAAAAGCTCATCGAAATCAGAGATGAATCCAAAAGTCGGCGCTTGTCTGGATGGTCAATTCGGCTGTCTTTTCATTGGACTAAAATCCAAAGGAAGGGCACTCGTAGAAAAGGACAGTAAAACTTTTTCGGTGAAAGCTGGCCGGGTGAAAACCTGGCAAGTCAAGGGCAGTGTTTAGGAATGATGATTTTGGAAGTCGAGCTATAGACTCAAAAATTTAGAATTCTTTCGTTTCATTTATTTTATTTTATTTCATCTTTATTTTTAGTATGAATAAAAGTAACGTAGAATGACGAGAGCCTTTTTTATTTTTGCCGTGTTCCAATGACCATTAGGTTACGGATGTGCAAAAAGTTTTTTTACTCGAATCATTTTAACGTGAAGTAGAGTAGGAAGAGAAATCATTATAAAATGTATTGATGATGAGAATTTGGTGAAAAGATGCTTAGTTTTAAATTTGTATTATTTGGAAAAAGTGAAGATTTATATGTTAATGGATTGTGGTTGGATTATTCGATTTTTGAGGTGAGGATTTTTCAAATTGTGACATGATAATTTTGATAGACTTATGTGTTCTAGCTTGAAAATTCCGTGTGTATCAAATTGAGGAGGTCAACTATCATTTATTTTTACACATCCCCATTTTTCATTTCCCAATCCACCTTTTCATTTCCCCCATTAATTTATTCCTCCAACAAAACCATTCCACTCCTCAATCCTTACCTTCCTATCTCCACCAATCACCTTCCACCATTTCAATCCTTTCACTTTCCACATCTTTCTATTTAAAACTCCTTTTTCTTTTCATCATTTCCACACCACAAAATCTCCATCTTCTCCAAATCCCCAATTTTCTTCTTCTTCTTCTTCTCTCCATTAATTCCCATTTCCAATCTTTCTCATAACTTCCATCCACCCAAGATTGGGGATAGTAATCTAAATGATCCCCTCCAATATCACAAGTTGTGACTGTTCATAGCTCTGATCTCTGAAGGATTATCCGATCCAGGCTGTCACAGGGAAGACCTGAACCTCAGCAGCAGAGCTTCCATCAGTTCGGTCGACCGAACTTTTCTGCTCGGTCAACCGAGGCCATTCTCTCGGTCGACCGAGAGCTTCATACTGCTGCATCTATCTGTCAGCATTGCTCTGTTCCAGTTCTGCAATTATGCCACCAAGACGACGATCCTCCGCACAGTTTGTAGCAGTCAACGATGTCATACCCTTGATCAACGGGGTACCGCAATTCGCTAGCCAAGAGGTATTTTCGGTTTATCGGACTTTCTTCAACAATTCACCGGTACACCGGGCTCGAGGATTAGATTTGACCAACTGTGGTCAAGAGCTGTTCGATCTAGTGGGGTATTATCAGTGGCAAGAGGTTGTTGCGCCACCTGGCCAAGTTAATGTCGACTGGGTAAGAGAGTTTTATTCTTATTTACGCGTGCACCCACACACGAATTTAGTCCAGGTTCGTGGCAAATCCATTGTAATTACTCTGGGGACTCTTAATAATTATTATGGTCTCGATACCCCGGAGGAGGAGCCAGAGTACACAGTGACGTTTGATGAGTCTGATGCATGGTTGGAGGAGGTTGGTGCCCATCTCGGGATAGCATGGACAATAGGGGAAGTTGCTCGCACTTTTGAGGAGCCATACTTTAGGCGGTGGGAAGATAAGTGCTTACATAGGCTTATCCGTTCTAACATTATTCCGGCCAAGCATGTGTCTACAGTTTATTATGCACATGCTACGCTGATGTATTGGTTGAGCAGAGGATGGCCTGTTAATATTGGGGCACTGATGCGTTCTGAGATGACTGCCGATGCCCGCAAGCCTAGACACATGCTGCCTTATGGTTCGTTGATCACTTCATTATGTGAGGCAGCTGAGTGCCCAGTGCTAGGCAGTGACTCCTATGTTAGGCCCATGCCTATCCTATCTTTGGATTCTGTTGCACCACCTCTTGTGCAAACCGATGATCACGGTCCAGGTGATGACGATGCGCAATTCCAAGATTTTCCTGAAGCGAATCCCAATGTTCTTCCATTAGCTTTCGTTGATCCGAACGATATACCTTCGGACTAAGCATCTGTGTTAATCTATTAATTTTCTCTTTATCAATGTGTTTTTATTTTTGATTTCGGTGTACCAATAAGTTAAGTCGTGTTGTATGGAGTTCGTTTTGAATTTCCCTAATGAATAAAATTTGTCTTATTTAATGTGTTGGATATTTGTGCATTATTTTCACTATAATTATTAAGTATGGGCTTAAATATGTTTAAGGCAATTATTATACCTTTTACAGTCCATTTGATATGATTATATTTTTCTGGACTAACCCTGTAACGAGTTCCAAGTTTTTGTTAAAGATGTATGTTGCAGAGGTTGCATTTTATTGCGGTTGGTAACTGTATTTGTCTGTTAAAATTCTCCGGAGTTCATCAAGACTTGTTCAACTCCCGCACTTATTCCAGAGCTAAGTTCCTTGTTCTTATTTTTATACATTGAGGACAATGCATAGTTTAAGTGGGGGGTATGAGTCACTTAGCTCATTTAGCATACTTGAATAAGTTTGTATATCAAATAATGAGTAAATTTAAAACTTTTACACTTACAATCACACTTATCTTTTGTGAATTCCCGAATTTTGTATTTAATAAGGTAGGAACCATATTTCGTTAGTACGTGGTCATGTTATACTCTTGCGATATAATTTCAGTAAGCTTAAAGATATTCATATTATAAGTTGCAAGTAGTTATTTATTATTCGATTACTCAAAATATGAATCAACGCTTACCACGCTTATCAAAAAAAATGGAAATATATGTGTACATTGCATAGATAATGGGTTGTGCCTGCCTGGTAATCAATACTTATCGTCTGATGTATTCTTAATCTTCTAGCTACAAAAGCGGAATAATAAGCTTGAGATATATCTGTGTTTTACCAATGAGCTAAACACTGGGCTTGTAGTCAATTACCAAAGTAGCCTTGCGCTTGTGGTAATATTCATTGCTATATTTGATCTAAGATAGGGGGATACTTTAAAAAGTTTTCTTCCTTGAGATTTGTAGTATTTGAAAAATGTGAAGAATTGAAAAATTCAACTCTTAAGAGGCTTTGAGTAGTACTCGGTCTCCAAGACCAAAAACCGTATAGATATATTCTTGCTTATTGTTCTAGTGCTTTACCCATTGCGAGGCTTAAGCAGAGGAATGCTAATGATGGTGGGACTTGAGAATTCAAAGTTGGCATAACCATTAATCATGCCACATTTATAAAACCAATGCATGTGCACACATCACTTCGATTCATACCGAGTAGTGAATAATGGATATCTTATTAGCATATATAGTATGAGTTGATTCGGGTTTCTTGTGTGAGTATGGTATGACCACTGGAAAATGATCATATGGGGAATAACTTGTTAATACTTTGATCGGGACGATCAAAGGCTAAGTGGGGGGGCAGTTGATGACGGTCGATTTGTACCCATTATTCTGCAATCTTTACCCTTGATTTTGATGTGAAATAACCTTAAGAGAGTGATAATAAGTCATTAAGTGCCTAATTTAGATATACCCCGTGTTACGATTTATTATTATGCAGTTCGGTAATTTATCAAGTATTTGGTATTACAAACTATGTTTTTGTATGATAAATACAGTGAGCATTATGGACGGACTACGGAGAAGGAATTAAAGATCCAGGACAATGCAGAGCCCAGCAGAAGATAGAAGACGGAGCCCAGAAGCAGTGAAGGCTCGGTCGACCGAGCCCAGCTATTCGGTCGACCGAGTGGACTTAAAGCCCAGCAGAGTCCATCATATTACTTAAGTCGGTTAGGGTTTAGGGAATCCGATCCTTAGTCGGTTTCTAAGTCGGTTTTGAGCTCTATATAAACACATTGTCATTAGTATTATGTATTCATTCATACATTGATTCAACCATTCATAAAAGAGCACAACAAATTGAGAGTTTTTCAGCAAGTTAGGGCTGCAACAATGTAAGCCCTTAATCTTCATGTTTTATTTTCAAGTAATTAATTCTTCCAATTACGTTCTTATCGTTTGAATTAATTAAACATATCTAGATGATGTGATTCTCGGCTATGACGTTAGGTGGTGGTGACACCTTGTCAATGAGGATCCCATGACCTACGCCATAATCTAGATTTATTCATGTCTCTACTTGATTTAATTAATGTGTATCTATGATAGTTTATATAAGTGATGTATGAATTGCTGTTTAATCTGTTCTGTATAAGGAAACACTGAGAGGTTATTTCTAGGATGTAATTAGGGTTGAATTCGTCCGGGTGACCGAGCAAAGTCGTTCGGTCGACTGAGCCCTTTTACTCGGTCGACCGAGCCCTAATTTTGTCAGTTAAGTCTGCCACGTCTTTATGGTGGGTTTAAACCTAGTTGAATTTACTTTCTCAGTAGGTATGGCTACGGCTACGTCGCTCGTCAGTTTTTCATTAGCGTATTATTAGGAAATACCAATATAAGACGTCTAGTTCGGCTCATGAACGATCTTTCGGGACTTTCAGCAAGATCTAGATTAGTTTTGTATTAGGGAATTGTCGACACCTAGTCATACGTAAATCATAGATTAACAAGAAACTATACCAAGTAATTGTTAATAGGACGAGGGCTTGAGCGATCGTTTAGGAAGTACGCCTAACCATAGGAATGTTGCCTAAGCGAGGTGTACGGTTAATATCGGCATCCTTAGAGTAATGAGTGTGTGAGTTATATGAGATGGAAACCCAAAAGGTGAAGTCACGTAACAATACCACAGTGATCTAGTAATCTAACCGGTGTTAAGTCAAGTTAAGGGGATGACTCCCGTAGCCAATTAAGTATGAATACAGCCAGATTGACAGTTAATGAGTTAAGTTATTTTATATAAGTTGTCTTGGTCCGATCGATAACGTTGGTAATTTGAAGGTTAATTACGTTTGTGTTTTTTTTTTTAAGTTTGAGTTTGTTTATCTTATTTTGTCTTTTATGTTGGTCTTAGACTGTTGTCCAATAACGAATTAGGTGAGTTAATTATTTAAACCTAGGGTCCACATTTTGATTCCCTGAGGGATCGACCTTGATTCACCATCGCTATGCTATGATGTACCTAGTGCTATTGCTAGTATTTGGTGGTCAAGTAAAATAAATTTATAACCTGATCAGACCGCAATCAGTGATCAAGTTGTACTTGCTGGTAGAAGACAACAAAACATGTATGTTGTGGATTGGTCTACAGCAGTTCCAGAAACCTGCCTGATTGTGCATACCAAGTCTGAACTCAATTGGTTATGGCACAAGAAGTTGAATCCTTTAAACTTTGATGATATCAATCAGTTGGTAAAGAAGAAGCTGGTGATTGGTTTACCTGAGATCACATTCAAAAAGGATGCTATATGTGATGCATGTCAGCAGGGTAAATAGACAAAGTCAAGCTTCAAGTCAAAAACTAAACAATCAACTAATAGAGTGTTGGAGCTTATGCATATGGAGCTATTTGGACCAATAACTCCAACAAGTGTAACAGTAAAGAAGTACATTTTAGTGGTTGTGGATGATTATTCAAGGTACACTTGGGTGATATTTATGAACAAGAAAAGTGAGACACTCAAAAGCATGCCTAATCTTTTAAAGAGATTACAAAATGAGAAAAGTTTGACATTAATAAAGATAAGATCAGATCAGGGTACTGAATTTCTCGACAAAGTTATAAGAGAATACTGTGAACAGAATGGTGTACTACATCAACTTGCTGCTGCTGGTACACCTCAGCAAAACAGGGTTGCTGAAAGAAGAAATAGGACTTTAAAGGAAGCAGGAAGGACAATGATTTGTGAAGCATTGCTACCTGAAAGATATTGGGCTGAAGCAATTAATACAGCATGCTATACACAAAACAGAACATCAGTGAACAAGAAGCTGCTGAAGACACCTTATGAGATTTGGAATGGAAGAAAACCAAATATATCCTATTTCCATCCATTTGGAAGCAAATGTTTTATCCTAAATCACAAGGTTCATTTGAAGACATTCCAACCAAAGTCAGATGAAGGAATCTTCTTGGGATATTCTTCAGTCAGCAAGGCATTCAGGGTACTGAACAAGAGGTCACTGAAACATGAAGAAACAATCCATGTTGTGTTTGATGAACCTAAGTTCACTGGTATGGAAGATGAAGATTGTGAACCTGCTGAGAATCAACAAGTCACTGATCCAGATTGTGTTGAAGTTTTGGAAAGATTCAATGATTTAAAAGTTTCTGATACTGCCCCTGCTGAACACCCTGCTGGTGACATTACTGATGCAACAACTGAAACAATTCAAGGATCTGCTGAACCCCCTATTGTTGAAGAAGCCACAGCAGACCCCACTGAAGATGAGGTTCCTGATAATCAAACTAACCAGAATCCACAATGGTTAAGGAATCACCTTGCTGAACAAGTTATTGGGAATGTACGGCAAGGTGTAAGGACTAGAAGACAACTAGAAGCAATGTTTACTTGTTTTCTATCTCAAATGGAACCTAAAGTTGTTGAAGAAGCAATTTCAGATCCAGATTGGATAATAGCTATGCAAGAAGAATTAAATGAATTTGAAAGAAATCAAGTTTGGACACTAGTTGAAAGGCCAAGTCATGCAAATATCATTGGTACTAAGTGGGTATACAGAAATAAACTTGATGAATCTGGTACCATTGTAAGGAATAAGGCCAGACTAGTTGCAAAAGGCTATTCTCAAGCAGAAGGAATAGATTTTGATGAAACTTATGCACCTGTTGCAAGATTGGAAGCTATCAGATTATTCTTGGCACATGCTGCATATAAGAACTTCAAAGTATATCAAATGGATGTCAAAAGTGCATTTCTGAATGGTATTCTTGAGGAGGAAGTGTTTGTACAGCAACCTCCTGGATTTGAAGTTAAAGATCAAGAAGATAAAGTGTACAGACTCAACAAAGCACTTTATGCATTGAAACAAGCACCAAGAGCATGGTATGAGACTCTATCTCAATTCTTGATGAATAATGGTTTTACAAAAGGCACCATTGACAAGACACTTTTCAGAATCAGTGAAGGGAACAGCACCCTGCTGGTACATATTTATGTTGATGACATAATTTTTGGTTCTGAAAATGATTTACTTTGTGAAAAGTTTGCAAATCTAATGAAGAGTAAATTCCAAATGAGTATGATGGGAGAAATGAACTACTTTTTGGGATTGCAAGTTAAACAGATGAAAGATGGAATCTTCATTCATCAAACAAAGTATACCAAGGAGTTGCTGAAGAAGTTTGGTATGGAAAACAGCACTAAAATATCAACTCCAATGAGTACAAATATCAGATTGGATGAAGATAAAGAAGACAAAGATGTTGATCAGACTCTATACAGAAGGATGATAGGTAGTCTGCTGTACCTTACTGCCAGCAGACTTGATATATCCTTTGCTGTAGGTGTTTGTGCAAGATTTCAATCTAAACCTAAAGAAAGTCATTTAGGTGCAGTCAAGAGAGTTCTCAAGTATCTAAAGGAGACTTTGGGAGTAGGGATATGGTATTCCAAGGATGGAAGCTTCAAAGTTATATCCTACTCAGATTCTGATTATGCTGGATGCAAGATTGATAGAAAAAGCACTACAGGAACCTGTCAATTAATGGGAAGTAGACTGGTCTCCTGGTTCAGTAAGAAACATAATTCAATATCAACTTCCACTGCTGAAGCTGAATATATAGCTGCTGGAAGTTGTTGTGCACAAGTACTATGGCTAAGACAACAATTAAGGGATTATGGAATTGAAGAAAAGGAAATTCCAATTATGTGTGACAACACAAGTGCAATTGCAATCACAGAAAATCCTGTTTTGCACTCAAGAACCAAGCACATTGATGTGAGACATCATTTTATAAGAGATCGTGTTGAAAAGAAAGATGTTGTGGTTCTATATATCCCTACTGAAAATCAACTTGCTGACATTTTCACTAAACCACTTGATAGTGAAAGATTTGCCAAATTAAGGACTGAACTTGGAATTATAAAAGTTGACTGATATTCAGCAATGTACTGGAATTCACCAAGGGGATTAGTCTTTGCTATGTTGGGTGAGCTCACTTAGCAGATTAGTCATAGGTATCAACAATTCCATGTACTTATGTTTGGACAATTGAGCAAATGAGGTTGCCAAAGGGATTGGTCTTTGTCATGTTGGGTGAGCTCACTTGACAGATCAGTCATTGGTATTAAATCTCATCTTGTATTATCAATTGAACAAAACAAGAAGGAATCAAGAATCAGCAGAGTCACTTTTTCAGCAGGCTGTTGAAGCACCTTTATCAGCAGACTGCTGAGCCCACCCTGCTGAGGACTACCCTGCTGAATGGAACGTTACACAGTCAAAGCTTTTAAAGTCAAAAAGCAGATTTATTTTATCCTTTATAACCGCAGTTAACACTATCCAACGGTTACAAACGTTATGGAGGAGTAATGGGCCACATGTCAAAACAACACTTATTCAGATTAATCGTGGTTAATATGGATGTACGTGCACTGACAGTTTCAACCACCTCCTGTCTATATATTCAGGCCTATCACACAGCAGATTCTCTACTTGCAAAATCTCAGATTAATACTCTCTGCTTTTACACTGTGTGAACTCAGATTTGAGAAACTATCTTCTTCATCTTATTTTCTCATAACAATGGCCGAAAAGGTTGATGTTCAGATCGAATCAAGCCAAAGTGTTAGAGGCTGTGTTGTTGATGCAAACCAAATAGAGCTGGCCATCAACATTGGTCGAAGAATAAGAAGGTTTGCTGGCTTGGAGAACAAACTCAATATAAGATTGGAAACAATCTCATATACAAATGTTGTGGATTTCTGGAAACACATGGTTGTGGAAGAAGGAAGCGTAGCATTCAAAACAACTGTGAATGCTGAGGAGATTGAAGTTTCTCCCAGTCTACTGAGGGAAGTTTTTGGTTTTGAAGAAATGGTGGATGGTCCAGTAAATCCTGAAGCAATGGGATTGGACAAGATGGCGTTTGTTGATCAAATCAAAACAAATGAAGCCACCAAATCTGTTCCAGGCATCAACTGCAGACATATTGGGAATGAGTACAACCTGCTGAGCAAACTCATTGCAAAGAACATACTAGGACTGGTTGGAAGTATGGATACTCTATCAGGACCCAAGATAGAGCTGATGATAATCATTTGTAGGAGCATGAAATTTGATTGGGCTGGCTATTTCATTCATTACATGAAGAAGGTAGCCAAGGAAGAAAAAGAGGGAAAGAGGAAATCCAAGGCCTTGCCCTTAGGATTAATGGTTCAGACCCTGCTGAATCACTTGGAGGTTCCTGACATAGAACCTGAGAAGATAAATCAGTCCAGATACAAGAAAGAGATTAATCATGCAATTCCTGGTCTGGATGATAATGAAGAGGTTGCTGGAGAGGCTGCTGATGATGGTAATGGTGGTGATGATGGTAATGGTGGAGATGATGGTGATGCTGGTGGTGAGCAGGTCAAGCAAACTAAAAAGAAACCATTTAAACCTGCTGCACCAAAGAAAGCTACTGAGAAAAGAAAGGGTGCAGAAACAAGGAAGATAACTGAAGTATTAAAGCCTTCAAAAAGAACAAGGAAGCAAACATCACAGACTGCTGAGTCTGCTGAGGGTTCAGTGGAGGTTACTGACCCTGTTGTTGCTGTAAGAAGAACTGTTGTTGAAATCTTGAGGGAACAACAGAAGGAAGCTAGTAGAAAAAGGAAGTCTACTGTGGTTGAAGAAGATGATGAACCCCTTTCCAAGAGGAGAAAAGAAATTGTCCAAAAACAGAAACATGGAAAAGGGAAAGAACTAAAAAACTTGGAGGCACAAAGATCCCAAGAAGAAGCATCAGTAGAAGAGGAAGAAGAGGCTATTGAGGCTGAGCCCTTGACTATCATCAAGCCTGTAGAAATTACTGACTCCTCACCTGAAGAGGTTGTCAAGTCTACTGAAGCTGAAAAGGTTGTTGTTGAGCAATCTGTTGGAGATATACAGCAGTCTACTGACCCTGAGCCTGCTGTAGTATCTACTGAAGTACCACAGCAAACCACTGAACCTACTGTGGTAGTTGAAGAATTGGTTGAAGACCCTGCAAGTGTTGCAAGAACTTAGAGGGAAGAGCAGTCTGCTGCTAACCCTGCTGATGAGCATGTAAGTCAGGGGGAACCAAGTGTTGTACAGATGGAAGTAGTAGGTACAAATTTACAATCTCAACAACCTACTGACTTTGAAACATCAGTTGAAGAAACAATGAATCTACTTGTTGGAACCTTTGGAGGTCAACAAGGCACTGAAGCTGCTCCCAGAAGATCCTTCATGCCCTTTGAAAGGCATGTGAAAGAAAGGAAGAAAACAGAAGAGTATGTATATCCCAAACTTCAACAAATTGCTGACTATTTCCAATGGAAGTTTGGTTTCTACAAGAGACAAAAGCCAGCTGCTGAACCTATGACAGAGTTTGAGGAATGGGCTTTTAACAAGTTGGGAGTAGAGAATTTGTTGGACCTAGTTGATACCACTCTGCTGCAATCCAGTTTGATGGACTTATTTGATGAACAACATAAAGAGGAGGGTATCAAGTTTAGGGATCCAAGAGATGGCAATAATGACTCATCCTCATCATCATCGGATTCTAGAGGATATTTCCCCTCTGGACCAGGAGGAACCAGTGGGACTGCAGTAATCATAGAACCTCCTGCACAACAGTCCACTGATACTGGTAAGTCTGCTGAGGGCCAGCAGACTAGAGAGATGGATGAGGATCTACAGGATCTCACCATGGATGATTTGGAAGCATTGATCAATGAAGGAATTAACTTGAGTGTTGGTAGGCTAGCTGATGAATCTTCTACATTCCATGTTGTAGAGCCTACTGCACAAACTGAAGCTGAACAGAGTGAGGATTTGGATGAAGAGAAGGTTACTGATCACAGTGAACCTAGTGCCAGCTCAGAGGCATCTATTGAATATCAAGATGGATTTGACTTTGAGGGCATTCTTACTAAAACTGCCATCATTCTGCACAAGATTGGTCATGCTGAAGGATTTCAAGTGGATAATGAGGCTATATTCAATCCACAGAGAGTTGAAGAGGAGTTACAGGTTGCTGGGCTACAAACAGCACCTGCACAAAGGTTGGAACAGGAGGTACAGGCTACTGAGTCTCAAACAGCACCTGGACAAAGGTTGGAACAAACTTTGGGTTTGGAGGAAACCCCTGTTGCTGAAGAGGCTGCTGTAGTGGAGCCTACTGGAGACAAGACCACTGCAGGGAAAAATGGTCAGCAGACTGCTGTTAATGAGGATGAGCAGCTGCTGGACTATGACTTTAGTGATGAAGAGTTCCAAATGCCTGAAGAAGAAGATGTTAATGTTGATCCCCAACAGGCATTTGTACCTATCTTTGAAGAACCAGCCCTTGATCCTATCTTGGAAGAATATCAAGGACCTAATCCTGCTGGATTAGATAGGAGTTGGGCAATGGTTGTGAGCAATCAGAGGCAACAATATAATGTGGAAGAGCCTGCTGATAGTACTGGTGGAAGAATGACTGGAGACGTGCCTGAGGAGGTCTTGCATGAGTTGAGGACTGTAAGGAATGACATGCAATAGTTAAGGACTCAACTGGATAGACAGGAAGAAAGATTTGAAGAACTGATGAAAATGGTAAATGAAAACAGACAATCTACTGCCACAGTTGCTTCAAACTTCACATCTACTCAAAATGCTGTGAATGATCTGATACTAGATGTGAGGGGAATCAAGGTTGGAAATACTGCAAAAGAGAAGTTTCTGAAAGACCAATTCACTTCCATCCATCAGAAACTTGACAACCTTGCTGCTAAACCTAAGCCTGCTGAGGCTGCAGGAACATCTCAACCTGCTGGATTGGATCCTAAAATTATTGAGAGGATCAATCTACTGGAAGAAACTCTGCAATCCAGGATTACTGCAGTTGACACAAGAACTGAAATAATGGAAGGGCAACTGAATAATCTGGTTATCTCACAGGAGAGTGTTCATGGCCTAATGTCCCGATTTGTTGATGATGTCACTAAGGGGGAAGAGGGCCAAATAGCTACAGCAAAAGAGGCTGCAAGACTCTTTGCAAAGAAAAGATGGGAGGATGAGACTAATGCTTTCAGGCAACCTGCACCTGGCAGAGTCCAGCTTACTGATGATCTCTTTAGGCAGTACAAGAAAGAGTACTACAACAGGAGGAAACCTTATCAAGACAAGGGGTTTCATGAAGGACTCAACTCTTTCTTGGGACTGAAGTTTTGGGAGGCAAGGATTAGAGCCTTAAGGGCAACCAACAGAGGTGGCAGAAGTGGAAGAGGTGGAAGAAGTGGCAGAGGTGATAGGAACTTGCCTATCACAAAAGCAAAGGATTCACTTGAAGAGTTTAAGGAACTATACATGAAGTTTGGATTCAAAGTGAATCAGATAAATCTTCTCCTGCCTGAAGCATGGAATTGGTGGAAAGAGGTCAATCCCTACATTGATTTTACACTGATTGAAAATGAATGGATGAGGTAGATGATAGCAGAGATCAGGGCCTATCAAGAACAAGTAGAGAAGGCCAGACAAGAAAGAGAAAGAAGACAGTAGATCAGCATACTTTAACTGCATTATGTTCTTGCTGATTCTAGACTGTAATATCTTTGAACAAATATTTATAATGAAAGATGACAATGTTTGTTCTATTTTTTGTTTTATCTTTTTGCTTTGCTGTTAGGTGAGGGTAGTGGCATCATCACCAAAAAGGGGGAAATTGTTAGACTTATTTCTGTGTTTTGATGATGAGTGCCAGACTAGCTGTTATAGTGCAAAGGCAAAAAGATGTCTAGATCAAAATGTATAGGCTTATTAGAGTTTAATTCATAAATAGGTTTGATCAAACAAGCACTGTAAAGGGCTGCTGATTCATATCAGCAGACTGGTCAAATATCAGTAGGGTAGATAGGTCAGTAGACTAGTCAGGAACCTGCTGAAGACTGAAGGCTGAGGGCTCAAACTCAGTTACAGAAGGCTAAGGGATCAAACTTAGTAATTTAAGTCAAGGATATGGAATCAGAATTTAGGCAAGTCTGTGATGACCTAAACTGATTACATATGCCTTGTGAAGAAGGTCTAAGTTCCATAAGTTGGATGATGTTTGGAACTTGGTTATATTTAAAAAGGTGTAATCTAACTTCACAAATAAAGTTAGATAAAAGAAGTCAGCTGCATTGTATTTTATACACAACAAATTTATGTTCAACAGACTGATTGGTATCTCAGCAGACTGATGAACCTGCTGATGATATACCTCGGTTAATTCAAGATTATATTGGAAAATTACATGGATAAGGACAGCCAACTACCTCTGACTTATCAAACAAATCAAAGGCTGAGATCAAAAAGACGTTGGGATGATTCAGATTTTTAACCATTGGATATAAGTCAAAGGGTGGACAGACTGTACTGTCAAAAAGGAGTTCTGACAGTGTCAGTCCTATGAATAGTGACAGAATGCAAATCAGATGGGACAAAAACAAGGAACAGGTTACATTTGAATTTTAAACTACAAGTCACATGCATTCTTGCCTATAAATAGAGGACTTTCAACTCAGAAAGAAGATGATGAATTTTGATAAACTTTGAAGAGATATTATTCTGAGCTGAAAAACACCCTGCTGAACTTACTGAACTTAAAGCTACTGATCCAGAGAAATTCTTCAAGTGTTTTCTACATTCAAGCTACATCAAGCATACACACTTGAAGCCTGGAAGCTGCTGATTATATCATCCTAATCAAGCTGCTGCAACTGAATCATTTATTTGATTCAATCCTTATTTTATAAAGAACCTGCTGAAGACAGTGAAGCATCTGTTGGGTGTGAAAGACTGTTGTTTGTGGTGGAGCTGGTGAAGAGGCAATCCTACCCTTCAAGGACCAGTTGAAGACTAAGGAGTAGCAATCCTACATGTTCCCAGTTTTCAGTTTGTGAAGCCATAGTTATTGGTGAAGGACAAGCAACCTTAGGAATCTTTGTAAAAGCTACATCAAAGATCTCTAGTGAATTTCCTCCAACATCACAGGAGAAGAGTGGACTGACAGGATTACACCACCTGGAACCACTATAAAATCTGCCTATTTACTTTCAGTATTTACATTCTGCACTTAGATTATTTTACTCATCAACCTACTGAATCTAGCAACTGAAATCACACACTTGCACTACTGAGTATCTAATACTTAGTATCATATTTAACAACAAGTATTAAGGCTTAATTTTGATATAATTCCGCTGCACAAATTCAGCAAAGCCAATTGTCAGTAGACTACTGTTTATCAGCAGGCTACTGAAGTCTCAGCAGACTATTGAAGTATCAGCAGGCTACTGAAGTTGCAGAATTTGTTAACTCCAAATGTTTAAGTGTTAAGTTTATTCACCCCCCCCCCCCTCTAAACTTAACCAAAGCCTTTTCAAGGGACCAACACCATATCCCTACATCCAAAGTCTCTTTTAGATACTTGAGAACTCTTTTGACTGCAGCTAAATGACTTTCTTTATGTTTTGATTGAAATCTTGCACAAACACCTACATCAAAGGATATATCAGGTCTGCTGGCAGTAAGGTACAACAGACTGCCTATCATCCTTCTGTATAAGGTCTGATCAACATCTTTGCCTTCTTTGTCTTCATCCAATCTAATGTTTGTACTCATAAGAGTTGATACCTTGATGCCGTTTTCCATACCAAACTTCTTCAGTAGCTCATTGGTATACTTGGTTTGATGTATGAAGATTCCATCTTTCATTTGTTTGACTTGTAATCCCAAGAAATAGTTCATCTCTCCCATCATACTCATATGGAATTTACTTTTTATCAGATTGGCAAACTTTTCACATAGTAATTCATTTTCAGAACCAAAAATTATGTCATCAACATAAATCTGTACCAGCAGGGTGCTGTCTCCTTCATTGATTCTGAAAAGAGTCTTGTCAATGGTACCTTTGGTAAAACCATTGTCCATCAAGAATTGAGATAGGGTCTCATACCATGCTCTTGGAGCTTGTTTCAAACCATAAAGTGCTTTATTGAGTCTATACACTTTATCTTATTGATCTTTAACTTCAAAACAAGAAGGTTGCTAAACATAAACCTCATCTTCCAGAATGCCATTCAGAAATGCACTCTTGACATCCATTTGGTATACTTTGAAGTTTTATAGGCAGCATATGCCAAGAATAATCTTATAGCTTCCAATCTTGCAACTGGGGCATATGTCTCATCAAAATCTATTCCTTCTGCTTGAGAATAACCTTTTGCAACTAGTCTGGCCTTATTTCTTACAATGGTACCAGATTCATCCAATTTGTTTCTGTATACCCATTTGGTTCCAATTATATTTGCATGATTAGGCCTTTCCACTAGTGTCCAAACTTGATTTCTTTCAAATTCATTCAATTCCTCTTGCATGGCAATTATCCTGTCTGGATCTGATATTGCTTCTTCAACAACTTTAGGCTCCATTTGAGGTAGAAAACAAGTAAACATGGCTTCTAATTGTCTTATGGTTCTCACACCTTGCTGTATATTGCCAATAACTTGCTCAGCAGGGTGATCCCTTAACCATTGTAAATCATGATTAGTTTGATTTACAGGAGCTTCATCTTCAGTAGGCTCTGCTGTTGCTTCAGTAGGGGGTTCAGCACATCCTTGAACTGGCTTAGTTGTTGCATCAGTAGTACCACCAGCAGGGTGTTCACCAGGGGCAGAGTCAGAAATATTTAGGTCATTTATCCTTTCCAAAACATCAACACATTCTAGATCAGTGACTTGATGATTCTCAGCAGGTTCTGAAGCTTCATCTTCCATTCCAGTGAACTTAGGTTCATCAAATACAACATGTATTGATTCTTCATGTTTCAGTGTCCTTTTATTCAGTACTCTGAATGCCTTGCTGACAGAAGAATATCCCAAGAAGATTCTTTCATCTGATTTTGGTTGGAATGTCTTCAATTGCTCCTTATGATTTAATATAAAAGATTTGCTTCCAAATGGATGGAAATAGGATATATTAGGTTTCCTTCCATTCCATATCTCATAAACTGTCTTCAGCAGCTTTTTGTTCACTGAGGTCCTATTTTATGTATATCATGCTGTATTGACTGCTTTAGCCCAATATCTTTCAGATAATAATGCTTCACAAATCATAGTTCTTCCTGCTTCTTTCAAAGTCCTGTTTCTTCTCTCACCAACCACATTTTGCTGAGGTGTACCAGCAGCAACTAGTTGATGCAGTACACCATTTTGTTCACAATATTCTCTTATAACTTTATTGAGAAATTCAGTGCCCTTGTCTGATCTGATTTTCACTACTGTCAAACTCTTCTCATTTTGCAATCTCTTCAAAAGTTCAGGCATCTTTTGAAGTGTTTCACTTTTCTTCTTCATGAATACTACCCAAGTGTATCTTGAATAATCATCCACAACTACCAGAGTGTACTTCTTCCCTGTTACACTAGTTGGTGTTACTGGTCCAAATAGATCCATGTGCATCAGCTCCAAAACTCTTTTTGTTGATTGCTTAGTCTTTGACTTGAAGCTTGATTTTGTTTGTTTACCTTGCTGACAGGCATCACATATAGCATCCTTTTTGAATGTGATCTTAGGTAAATCAATCACTAGTTTCTTCTTCACCAACTGATTGATATCATCAAAGTTTAGATGATTCAACTTCTTATGCCATAACCAATTTAGTTCAGACTTTGTATGCACAATCAGGCATGTCTCTGGAACAACAGTAGACCAATCCACAACATGCATGTTTTGTTGTCTTATTCCAGCCAACACAACTTGATCACCTCTTTCACTAATGATAATACATGTGCCTTTGTCAAAAGTGACCTTGTAACCCATGTCACAAAACTGTCCAGTGCTTAGTAGGTTGTAGTCCAGTCCTTCCACAAATGCAACATTCCTGATAGTCAATCCATTTCTCACAAGTGTGCCATATCCTCTTGTGTATCCTGGTGTGTTCTTGTTGCCAAAATTCACTCTTGGACCATCCTTTGCCACATAATTTGATAAACAATGCTTATTCTTTGTCATATGTCTGGAACATCCACTGTCAAAGTACCAGACACCCTACAAAACAAAGTTAATGTATTTTAGGTACCCAAAACTGTTTGGGTCTATAGTGGTCAGTGGTAAGCATGACCCTTGGTAAATTTCCATAAGGTGTTCTCTGAAAAATGTTATACTTTTGTTCATACATGTATTCTACACATCCATAAGGTCTGACATTTGGTTGTGTAGGATTCATATATGCTTTCTGGCCTGTTGGTATGTAATGCTGTTTGGAGTGATTTATATTGTTAGAAGCACTAGAATAACCATAGGTTGCTGTTTGTTAGGAACAACCCTGTTATATGGAGTCTGCTGAGGTCCCTGTTGAGGTCTTGTATAAGTCCTCTGCTGTGTCCTCTGTTGATTCCTTTGCAGAGGTTTTACCCTAGCAGTATGGTTATACTTGTTGTTTTTAGCAATAGGGACAGGAATATTCCAATCATCATTAGTAGGGAATAGTCTACCTTTCCCCCTGAGATAAGTATCCCTTGAATGATTAACATTTTTTGGTTTAGGATTCTTATCTTTGGAATATTTCTGGTTTTTCTCTTTTTGAGGTCCAACAGACTTGGTAGCAGGTCTGCTATCAGCAGGTCTAGAAGGTCCAGCAGTCCTACCTTTGGATTTATTCCTTTTGTTATGTACTGATGTCTTTTTTGACTTCTGATTTTGCTTCTTTGAAGTATTATTAGTAGGTTTCACTGCCTCAGCAACCCTTTTTGGAGTTGGATCTTGTGCAGGTACAAACTTAGGACCAATTCTGGTACTAGTTTCAGTAGCCTTGCTGGATCCACCCTTATTGGATTGTTGAGTTCCAAATCCAAGGCCTGTTCTATCACCATAAGGCTTTCCAGATTTGAATGCAGTAGTGGAACTAGATTGTTCAGCAGATTCAGCAGCTACTGAATTTACAGCAGGCTTATGCTGATTCTGTCCAAACTCTTTTTCCTTTCCCTTGCGAATTCTTAATTCAGCTTTTAACCTTTCAACTTTTGCTTGAAGATTTTCTTTTTCAGCCTTCACAATCTCATAACCAGATTGTATTATCCTCAGTTGATTAAGGATGGCATCCAAAGTTTCTTCATTGTCAGCAACCATAGCTTTCTTTCCAACCATAGCTTTCTTTCCAAATCTTTTTTGCAACCATAGCTTTCTTTCCAAATCTTTTTTGCTGACCCTAGCTCTTCAGTAGGTCTGGACAGTCAGGTCCGAAATGTCCAGGCTTCTTGCAGTTGAAACAAAGATAATTAGGTTCCTTCTTCTGTATTAGTTCAAGACAGTCATGTTTGAAGTGTCCTGGTTTCTTGCATTGAAAGCATAAGTAATCATTGTCTTTCTTGGATTCTTTTTTCTTATTTTCACTAGATTTCTTTGTGAAATTCCTTGGAGAACCCCTTCCATTTTTCATCATTCTGATTTTCTTGCTCAATAGGGCAATTTGCTCTTGCATCTCATCCAATAGATCATCTTGAGCTCCTGATGTTTCTTCTTGATTTGTAGCTGCCAATGCAGTAGACTTTGGTTCTTCCTATTCAGTCTCAGGTACAAGTTTCTTACTGAATTCATAAGCCTTGAGATCTGAAAATAATTTGAAGGTATCCTCTTCATGTAGACTTCTCATTTCTTCTATTGCAGTCACCTTCATTTCCCAAACTTCTTTTGCAGGTAAGGCTTCCAAGATTTTTGAATTGATTTCTTCTTTTGAGTAGTTTACACTCAGTAGGGTGAGTTCATCCATGATGGTATTGAATCTTGATTCCATCTGTTCAATGGTTTCATTTGATTTCATTTTGAAATCTTGGAACTTCTTCTTTGCCACACTGATTTTGTTCTTCTTGATTGCATCAATGCCTTCACAGATTAGTTGTAACATATCATAAAGTTCCTTTGTAGTCTTGCAATCTTTCACCTTCATGTACATATTGCTATCCAAGGTTCTGTATATGATATCATAGCAATATTGTTGACGTTTGCCCTTTTTCTATCTTCAGCATTCCATTCTTTTTTTGGTTTTGGAATATACTCTGTTTCAGTTCCCACTGTTACTAATTTGGTGATCTCCAGTGGTCCATCAGTCAGTACATCCATCATCTCATCATGTGTTGCAGCTAGAAAAGCCTGCATACGACGTTTATACTCATTAAAACGATCTAAAGAACACATCAACATTGTTATAGCATACTGGTTGTTATCCATGATGCAAAGCTTTGAAAATTAGAAACTTGAAAAAGTTTTCAAAGTATTTTCACAAGCACAACAAGTAGGATTACTTCAGAACAGAAGCACTGCTCTGATACCAATTGTTCGTCCCTTGAAAAGGCTTTAGTTAAGTTTAGAGGGGGAGGGGGGTGAATAAACTTAACACTTAAAACTTTTGGAGTTAATGTTCGGTAAGTTTTAAATTTATTATTTTACCGGAACACCCCAAGTGCAAGGCACGTTGTAGTGGGTATTACCGGGTCGTCCAAGGAATCGAATGATGTCGGAAACAAAAATACAGTTAACGTACCGGTGAATTGTCATGATAAATCTAATTAAAATAATAAAGTTCCTACAAATTCTATGGTCCTAAATAATTTCTATTAAACTAATAAAACAAAAGAGATCAAATTAAACCTAAATAAACTATTGAATATAAAATCCAAACTGATACAAAAAATTATTGACTTCCTTCTTGATGTAAAGAGACTGTAGGGCAACAAGGATTCTACCAAACAACCACCACCCAACCAGTTTGTGAGATGAATCAAATTTCTTGGTGTGATCTAACTTAAATCCAATCAAATTTCTTTAATCAAATTTATTTGGTTTTTGTTCCTTTTCTCAAGTGAAACAAAATTAACAATGGAAGAGCATGATCATGAGTTCGTTTCCGAATCTCCTACCCAATTAATAACAAAATAATTTCTTAAATGATTATTAAATGTATCAATTGAAGGGTTCTATATAAATTTAATTCTCATCAAATTTAAAACAACAATCGTTTCATCGATTTTTCAATCTAACAAAACATACATCTAAACAGTTCAATTGATAAAGAAAAATATATTCAAACTCACTAATAATGTTTACTAAAAATCTCCTGGTTGTGGTGATGTTGTAATGGCTTCATCCTGTTGTCCTACTGCGAATTGCTTAGCCTTCAATCATCTTCGATCTCCAAAAGAAAATTGAAAGAAAGAAACTCATGTTTTTGTGTGATGTGGTGCGGCTGCTAGGGTATGTGGCTGCTGTGTAATGATGTGTTGTAATTTTCTGTGTCCTCATTTCTGCTCGAATGCTGCTGCTTATATAGGAGTTTCGCCGACATAAGGAATGATCCAGAAAAACGCGTCGATTTTGCAGCTTCGGGGTTCGGTCGACAAACATAAGACACTCGGTCGACCGAATAGCATGGCTCGGTCGACCGAGCCTACTATTTACGCGTTTTCACACTGTTGCTTTGTATACCGTGTTCCCCACTTCACTCTTTCGATCTGATCTGATTTATCCTCTCTTCAATGCTCCGGTTTTCTTCTTTATTTTGAAATCACTTGATTGAATGAGATTAATCTTCTCCATTAATAATATCCCCCTGCATATCTTTTAATTTTCTGCAAAATTGTTGTTACACCGAGACATCGAATAATAATAATAATAAAATGTGTAACAAAAATAACATTTAAACCCAATATTTCCTCATAATTAAATTATAACCCCTCAATAACCATTATAGGAATTTAACGGTTAAAACACGCTTTTCTCATTTATTTCCGTTAAAAATAAGGTAAATTGTTTAGGTGTTAAGCCCGAAAATATAGTAAAATATACCCTAAACAGTTAACAAACTCAGCAAGTTCAGTAGCCTACTGACTGCTCAGTACTCTGCTGACCACTCAGTAGTCTGCTGACAGCTCAGTAGTCTGTTGACTGTTGATTTTACTGAACTTGTTGCAGCGGAATATATTCAAGTTAAGCCTTATTACTTGTTGTTAAAATATGTTACTAAGTATTAGATACTCAGCAGTGTAAGTGTGTAATTTAGTAGCTAGTTTCAGTAGGTTGATGTGCTTAATAAGATAAATGCAGAAATTAAATGCAGAAAGTAAGTAGGCAATTTTATAGTGGTTCTAGGTGGTGTAATCCTGTCAGTCCACTATTCTCCTGTGATGTTGGAGGTAATTCACTAAGGATCTTTGAGGATGCCGTTACAAAAATCCCTAAGTTGTTTGTCCTTCACCAATAACTACGGCTTCACAAACTGAACACTTGAAACAGGTAGGATTGCTGCTCCAAACTATTCCACTGGTCCTTGAAGGGTAGGATTGCCTCTTCACCAGCTTCACCACAAATGACAGTCCTTGACACCCCAAAAGATGCTTCACTGTCTCAGCAGGTTTCTTGTAAAAGAAAGTTTGAATCAAGTAAGTGATTCAGCTTTCAGCAGCTTGATCAGGATGAAATGATCAGCAGCTTGATGTCTTCAAGGGTGTAAACTTGATGTAACTTGATAGCAGGTTACACTTGAAGAATTTACTAGAACAGTAGCTTTAAGTTCAGTAGGGTCAAGAAGGTGATTTTCTTGATAATAGACTTGATATCTTTTGGCAAATTATCTTGTTGTTCATCATTTGTATCTGAATCAGGAGTCCTCTATTTATAGGTGAGAATCATGTGACTTATGATTGAAATTCAAACATAGCCGTTTCAGATTTGTCGTTTTCATGACTTGCATTTTGTCCCTGTACATAGTGCTGACACTGTCAGTTTACTTTTTGACAGTTTTCAGACTGTCCACCCTTTGACTTGTATTCATTGGATAAAGCTCTGAAAATTTCCAACGTCCATTTAATCTTAGCCATTGATTCGTTGACAAAATCAAGAGTTGTTATCTGTCCTTTTCCTTGTAATCTTCCAATGTAACCTTTGATTAAATCGAGATTTACATTCAGCAGGTTCCTTTGTGCATAAGTCTGCTTAAATACATATCAGTCAGTTGATCCAAGACTGCTGTGTTTACAAAACACTGCAGCTGACTTCTCTTCATCTAACTTTTTATTATGAAGTTAGATTACACCAATTTGAACATAACTAAGTTCCAGTCACCACTTAACTTATGGAACTTAGACCTTGTACACAAGGTATATTTAATCAGTTTAGGTCATCACTGACTTCCCTAAATTCTGATTCCATGTCCTTGACTTTAAATACTAAGTTTGATCCCTTAGCCTTCAATAACTGAGTTTGAACCCTCAGGCTTCAGTCTTCAGCAGGTTCCTAAACTAGACTACTGACTCTCCTACCTTACTGACCTAGACAGGTCTGCTGATGAAAGTCAGCTGACCATTTACAGTGCTTGTTTGATCAAACCTATACAAAGATCAAACTCTAATAAGCCTATACATTTGATCTTGACATCTTTTTGTCTTTGCTCTATAACAGCTAGTCTAGCACTCATCATTATAACATAAAATAAGTCCAACATTCCAATTAATTAGTTCTCCGATTAGTTCTACCTCGTATCAACATCATCAAAGGATTGTAAACTTGAATTTTTAAAATTTGACTTCATTGACTTGCCATTTATTCGTTAGTATTTACAATTTGGTTTAGTTTCCCTTTTAACTTGAATTTGGGATTTTTGGAAACTATATCGAACAAAGCACATAAATTTGAATAAGGAAATTTTTTATTTTATTTTATTTTTATTTTTGAAAAAGGAAAACTTCAAACTCGAACCGACTAAGGTCATCCAACCACTACTCCAAACTATGACCAACCACACAATCCATAGATACTTGCTAAACTTGCGGGAAGTCAAGGAAATGTAGACCAAAATTGGGTTAAGGGTAGGATTATCATGAGGTTAATTACGATGGCTTGTTTCGAGTGGGGTCTCGCCACTCTACAAAGCTGAGGCGGGGACAGAACGGTAATTTATGTACAGGTAGGCCATTTGGCTATGGTTGAGTCAAAGTAATGCCAAAAATTGTCATCCTTATTCTGATTCCAATGCCTATATTCGTCTCAAATGAGCGAAAAACTTATGTTCTAGACTCTATCATGATGATTGGTCGAAAGATTTCACAACAAATTGCAACGCGAGAGTTAAGATCATGCGTGCAAAGGGGGTCACACTACCCTTTAAGGCTAAACTTACATATTATCATGCATCACTCAATCACATATTCCATTTAGTTTGCACTATCAATTTACAACACCTTTTCATTTACACAAGGAGTATTAGATGCTTGTATTGCACGAAAACGAACAAATGATAAGTGTTTCTTAAGTATTTAGTGACAAACAATTCTCTCTCTCCGACTAACTACGGCTCCACTCCCCACTTATGAACTTGCAATGTCCTCAATGCGAAGTGAGTGTGAAGGAGTAGTTAAGAGGAAAGAAAGTGATCAAAAGGAGCAATTACGAGACGAAGGAGGATCATGACAAACCTGTCAGCGTGAAACGACAGGCATTTCGGCGTACACCAAGAATGAAATCCTGATAAAGAGATATTTGGTGTTCAGCCGGCGTACGGCGAGGTGGTCATCCAAGCGCCGAAAATGCTGAAAAGCAAGGGCCTAGGTGATCAAAGCGGCGTAGACCGGAAAAATGCGAATACCTAACAAAATAGGGGTAATTTGCATGCATGTGGCAGGTAAACGAACAAGGCATTACACAAGAAAGAGCCAAGCACAAATGCCTGTATCAAAGTAACATGCCATACCACGAAGATACAAACAACGTGCACCTCAAGTTCAACAAAGCATGGGGAATGAAAAAGTCGGGCTCACTGAGAGAATTATTACACATCAAAATACGTTCATAGAAAATTACACAACCAAACAGAAAATAACATGGACATGGTAAAGTTCAAATGTCACTCCTCGTCAGAAATATCATTAGAAGAATCGTCCACCTCACTAGAAGAATCACCAATTGGATCTACGGGTAGCAAAGCACTTGTTGCATTTTTTCTTGGAAATACCTCATCCGTTGGGTCAGTGGGGACACGAGCACACAGCTTGGAAATCAACCACGGAAAAGGAAGTGTGATGACAGTGTGAGCCCAATGGGAAGTAGCAAACTAGACAATCGATGAGTGGATGAGGCGACCCAAATTCACAGGAATGTCGGTGCAAATGGCATACAGCAAAATGATCTCTTCATCATAAATCTTGGAGGTATCGGCAGAAAGAAACACGCGGGAATTAATGAAATGTTTGACAGCGTGCATTGCTGACGGACCTTTTCTAGGCTATACAGATCCTAACCGGCAGTTGTACCGGGTCAAATCGTAGTGCTAGTATGATGAGTCAGGTGTCGAATCCTCAGGGAACTTGGTAATTTCTTTTACGTGTGGTTAAACACCAAAGAGCTGTTATTAACTCGATCTAAATCGCAATTTTATCACACAGATCACTACTATTCTAGTTAACACAAAATAAATACGTAATTTAATAGTTATTCTAATATAATATATATAGATATATAAATATATATAGATGTACATAAATTGCAAAGTATATATATAGATATAAATATATAGGTACCAAGATAATTTTAGAGAACTGGCCAAAACTTATATAATTGGTTTATACGATCTTTTCGATTAATTGAAATGTGTTCGATCTCTCCTTTTATTTTAGGTCCAATTGAGTAAGTGAAACGGTGCACTCCTGAGGTAAACAATTCCTCCTCACACGAGCGTATGAAATTGTCATATGTCCATTGTCATCAGTCCAAGATCCACAACTGTTACGGTAAACTAATTAATCTGAACAGGTCCCGAGTACAAATCTACCTTTAGATAAAAAGGAGTCATTCCGTTTGTCAAACGGTCAATTTTATTTTAAAGGCTCCGGTTGTCAAAGCCGGACGATTCAACTTTCCGGTTTAAGTTTCAATTAAACTGATGATTTAACATTATTACGATCTCGAGTACAAATTATAATAAAATTCATTTCTCCCAAAACAAATTTACCCCCGGTTAGGAAATCGGATTCCGTTATCACGTTGTTCACACGGCCAATTTTACCCTCCGGTTTTTCTATCTTTTATTTCAAATTCTGACTACGAGGCGTCAATTCATAATTAGATTATGAATTCCTCAAATCTATTAAATACGTCAATACGAATACGATCAAAATAGAAAAAGATTCAATTAACTCAATTTTAGTCATTTTAACTTAACAACATTTCTTTAACGAAAAGATCGAAATAAAACCGATTACATAGTTTTGGCCAGTATTATATTTAGCCTAAAAACATTATAACAACGAAAAATACAAAAACAAACATAAATACTTAAGAAAAGTTACCCGAATACGGCAGTTGATTCAGAAATCGTATCTTCCGGACATTACAACTTCTTTAGCAAAACCGACTTCCGAGATTTTCTCGAGCATTACAACGATACTAAAATTACATTATTACGGCGTAAGGCCTTATTTACAACTACTACTAAAATTAAAAAGAAAAGAGAAGAAGGAGATATATATATATAGACCGTTATATATATATTTTGGTACCCCTTCGATCTGTGATGATGCTTCTCTTTATATAGACAAAGTGGTAAAGGCCGGACCGGTCCGGTATTAAGCCGGCTCGGTCCGGACTAATGATGATCCCCACTAACTTGATCATTTCAGCATGTGCGTAGATGATATATTTTTATATATAATTATTAAACTTCTAAAATTCATATCTCGAGTTCGGATCTCCAAAAATTGCAAACGAAATGCCAAAATTAAGATCTCGAGAAACTCTACAACTTTCATGAAGGACTCTTCTCCAGAAAACGCTTTTTGATGACCTCGTGTTCTCCTGAAGCTTTTACGGGATTTTTCTTTATCCAAGTCGATTAGCCACTTGATCACTGTTTAAGTTCTAGACCTCCAATCTTCATAATTTAAATTGCATTGAAACACTCTCGGAAAAATCTACAACTTTTGTGAAGAACACTTTTTCTGAAAATATCATTTTGATGAGCCATTCGTTTGTCGAAGATATTTCTCTATTATTACTTATCCAGATTGATTGGCTACTTGTCCACTTAAGCTATTCAATTGACCATTTAAACTTGTGGCACTTTCTAAATCATTCCGGAGATATGATTAAACTTCAATATGTTGATTCTCGGGGTCTTGGTTTATAAATCTGCAATAAAATACCACAAATACCCACGTAAATCGACACGACACTCCGATTTACTAAAATCGGTACAAAATTACAACTTTTTATTATTATTATTACTAAACACTCTAAATTATAAAGACTAACACTTTATACCATAATTTCATATATTTTATATAGAATTTGTTGATAAAACATAATAATATAACGTATTTTTAATCATATAAAAATAATACATCAAATTACTCCCCACTTAGCTTTTGATCGTCCTCGAGCAAAAATAAGCGGTAATAAAAGATAGTATAATTTTTCGATTATAATATACTTTGTCAATATTATAAATATATTATCTATCTTAATTTAAAATCTTAAGAAGACAGAAAGAGTATATAACTGAAATAACTTAAACATTAAATATTATTTAGATAAAATTATATATGTAATACTTAAGAAGTATAAATAAAATATCGGAATTATTTTTAATCGCAACTATTATGAAATTCTGGAATCGGAAATTTCAGTAAAGTAGTTGACAAAAATGGCTTATAGAGTTTAGGTTCAAGATGTTGGTTAATCGGAAAAAAGGAAATCAAAAAGAGAAAGAGGCAAGTCGTACGTACCTACATCTTCATATTTTTGAAAAAAACATATTCTTAGCATCTTTTTTTTTTTTCTCTTTTTTTTTTTTTTTTTTTTTAAAGATTAAGAACTAAAAGCGTGAGTGTGTGTAGAAAATCAAACTTACAGGCATTGCTTCATCAAGATTGATCGGAGTACTACTCTTTCGATCGAAAATTACAAGTCCGGTTTCCTTAAACTTGTAATAATTCCTGAGATCTTATGATTCAACTTTTCCTCTTTCAATTTATCTTGTGCCTTCATTCCCAGCAATAGGACATTTCGTGATAATACCCTAGCTGGACTACTATCATCAGGCAATCGGGAGCTTAATTACCTCATAGTGATATAGGACATTTCGTGATAATACCCTACTCACTCCAATCATTGGTAGCTACATCCGATTTGTTCTTTTTATTTTTAAGTTGTTAGTCACAGATAAGGAAGATACCTGATATTTGATTAATTCTGTGTAAATATGGTGCTTCGTTCTTAATTTTTTTTTTTTATAGAATATTAATATATCCGAACTTATTACCAAAATCGGCTATGTTGCAAGTGTCATGAGGTAAGATCGAATATACTACTATTTATCTAATTTTTCCAATCTCAGCATATACCAAAATTTAGCTTTTACGTCACCATCTCTTTTTATAAGTACGTACAAACTTGCGGTATTTCAAGGAAATGTAGACCAAAATAGCTAAAGCTCGGTTATTTAATCACAATTGACAATTTCGAGTGAGGTCTTGATCACTCTAATCAAGGCTGAGGTAGGTTATTTGGCTATAGTTATATTTTTGTGGTGCCAAAAATCAATAAACTTAATCCAATTCCAAATTCATAATTCGTATTGAAAATGATTCTAAAAATTTTACTTATAAATATCAATCATACTTATATAATTTTATAAAAACAATATTTAATATTAATTACTCCATTATATAAACTTAAAATCTTATTAAAATCTAAATTAGACATATAATATAATTATATTTATTTATTTATTTATTTATTTTTTTTTTTCGAAAATTTTAATGAATTTTCTAACCTAACTCTACTCCCCACTTACGAAGTGGCATCGTCCCGATGTTCAATAAGTAGTAAAGAAGTAGGTTCGAAAATAAAATTAAAATTATCTATCAACGTTATTTTTCCTATTTTATTTTAGCGTATACTAATTATCATTAAATAAAAACAAACAACTTAAAAAACTAAGACATATATATTAAACAAGATACATTATTACTTAAAAGAAAAAAACTTAACTTAACTAAATTAACTTCAAACTTAATTTTAACTTAACTTATTCAAATTTAAATAACACCAACAAACAACTCTCTAAATAGTAGACGAACAACCCGGTGTATCAACCGGTAGCAAACCAAACCGACTCTCTCTAGACGGAAAAATTTCATCCGTCTCCAGCTCTTCTACTCCATTCAGAAGAATACACAAACGTGATATCAACCAAGAATTAGGCATAGGTTTCCCCCTACTACCTCTGGCTATTGCAAAGTCCGACACTGTCCTTTGAATCAATATACCCCAATCAACAAATACACCGAATGCCAAAGCAAAAAGTAGAAGCATTTCATTCTCAGTTAAACTTCCAAAATCCCAGGTGGGATAAACTCGAGAATTTATAAAATGCTTCCACGCCTTTAGATGTGGAAGTAAAGCTCGTGTTGACATATCGTGATTTGTATCAAAAAGCGGGAACAGACATTGGAAAGACTCATGTACTTTATTCAAATGATTAGAGGGATTTTGTAGTCCCCATTGCATTTCAAAATGTGGCATAGAAACTGGTGGAATTTCAAAAATTTGGTTGATGATAGATGAAGAGAAGGGAACAGCCACTCCTCTTACCAGAACAATCTGTGTAGACTCTATCGCGAACGTTGAAAGTAGGGCCGAGTAAAATTCCCTTACAACCGTAATATTAACTCGCCCTCGTGGTGTACTTACAAATTTTTTCCAACCGAAACTCCTAATGAGAGTTTTACCCCACTGATCAATTTTATCAAAATTCAAACCTTTCTCCAATAGGATTGGAGAATTAGCAAAACGAGGGTGTAAATTTATACTCTCATTAGAAGCTTGCGATTCCGGATGATCCGGTGTATTAGGCTCGTAAGAATTTACAGACGGTGAGGAGTGGTTCGACATTTTTAAAACTTGATCAAAAATAAAATTACAGTTGGAAGTAGATAGGTAGTGAAAGAAATTTGTATCCTTTCCTCATTCCCTGGCCTCCTTTATATAGATAGAAAGTAATACATACGTGGATGAACGAGACAGACTCAAAAAATGAGTCATGTTGTTTCCCTTCACGGATCGGGCGAGTATAGGCCGGACCGGTCCGCCTCATCCTGCTTTTACTGAGGGACAGAGGTGAAAGTCAATTTGAACTTTGGTTATTTTTACTTCACGTGCCTATTACTAACTCTTTCCTCGAAGATACATTGTAAAAGTTAATTTAACTTGATACGAACGGATAAAACGACACATTATATTTTGTAAAATGACGTAGTAATTATACGAAAATTATTTTTGGGTTTTTTTCTTTATAGTTTTTATAAAAACTAAACCGATTTAAAATGCAAACCAAATTTTTATAAAATCTATTGTAACATTAAACTAAACGAAAATTGAAAACAAACCAATAGTTAAATGACAAAAGTCGAATGCAATAAAATGTGTAGTAAACATGTTTAATCAATCATTAAAATTCAATCTTCATCATAATCTTCCTCCGGATCAACTTGAAAACTCGAACTTGGAAACGACTGAGAAGCTGATGGATGAGCTGAAGTCGTAGTCCTGACTGAACTATCAAGACCCATCGGACTCATGCCAGACGTGACATGTGCATACTCAGTGAATCCTCCCCAACTCGACATTGCTGGTCTCTGAACACCTGTCGAAAATACACCTGCCCCACTAGATTGGCTTCCAAAAGGATATGACGATGGATGAAAGCTCGACTGTGGTGGAATAGGTGTTTCCCACTGTGGTAAGGTATATGGATCAGACTGACAAGGTGGATAGGCAGGATCATCAAAAGTAGGATTACGAAGCAACCGCTCGTTCCTTCTTAAACCTCTACGAATATCATCACACCACCGCCTAGTACTCTCAGAGAATAAAGCCACATTGGCTTGACCACGCGCAACATCTGTCACTAAAGATTGAAACATGTCATATGTGATAGTGTTGGAGAAAGGAGTTTGTTGAGGCTGACTAGAAAAGATGGAAAAGAAGAAGATGTAAAAACTGGTGGAGCTGGCTGAGTTTGACGTCTTCTAAGCAAAGAGCTAATACTACCATCCGGAAGACTAGTCAAACTAGGTCCAATCAGATTTCCATCGGCCAGAGATAACTTGTCATTAGGCAGGAATGGTACTCCCAACCTACGACATAAATCAGAGATAAAACAAGGGAAGTAAAGATGACTCCCTGGTCTGGCGATGACAATACTCTCAAAAATCCTCTTAAACATGACCTTTCCAACATCCACTCTAACATCATTTACCATAGCCCAGGCAATACATACATCTTCCTTTCCAAAAGCAGTATGTTTACTAGAAGGATAGAGATTATGGCTAATAAATCTTTTAATTGCCCTTAAACCTCTAAAACAGTTCCCGTAATTAAACCGATTTTCAACCCACACCGCGGTCGGGTCAAAAACAGTCTGGGCTCTCAGGGCAGTCTGCTCAAAACTAGCAGGATCATCTAAATTATAAACTACCCTGTAATCCTCCTCATCAGGAAAAACCTCAACTCCTAAAATTGCATTAATGACGGCAGGGTTAAAAGGAATATTTCTAGCTCGTAAGGGTACAGTTTCCGACTGAGTAAGCTGTTCTTCTGACATAGTAGATAAAACCGAATAAAACTCAGCTACTATAGTCGTGTTAATCTCACCTTCCCTTCTGGCTGCTAAATCTAACCACTGACGCCTTCTAAAGATATTCTTGACTTCATCACCTAAGTCATCCAAGTCTAATCCTTTTTCAACCGTAACATCACACTTACTATAAATTTTTGTATACGCTTTCTTAGCCTCGGTGATGCGGTTCTTTCAAAACTTACAGCTTCCTCCTCAGGTGATAAAATTACTGTGCCTACGACAGGAGTTGAAATTGGAATTTTTGATTTTCTCTTTTTAGAGACTCTAGTACTCGACTCAGCCATTCTACGATATTGGTAATGTCAATCAACAACAAAAACAACAACAAAAACAGCAAAAAAAACAATAATGTCACAACACACTCAAAAATCAAAACAGTTGAAATTAATCTAAAAAATTATGAAAATTACGAAATTAATAACTAAATAAACTAGATTATACCTTATAGTGTAGAAAACGTTGAAAAGTAGGCCGGAAAAGTGTTAAAGTCGCCGGAATGAATGGAGCTTGTTTTTGACCCTTTTTGAATTTTCCACTTTGTTTTGAAGAGAGGAGATAGAATGATGAAGATATCAAGTAGTGGTGTAGTGTGAGATGAATTTTTGTGGAAGGAATTGAAAAAATTTCGAGTGGTGGGGTTTGGTGTGTGGGGCGGCTGTAAAGAAAATTAGGGAAGAAGAAGAAGAAAAGAAGGGTCCCCGTCTTTTTTATGTTTTTAGACCCCGGACCGGTCCGGTATTAAGGCCGGATCGGTCCGTGAACAAATTTTTCTGTTTTTCGATTTTTTTTATGATTTTTGAATAAAACTTATACAAATTCTAATAAAACTTAATTAAAGTCTTAAAAATAAGTTTATAAAATTTTCTTAAAATAAAATTTGAAGGAACTTTTATAATTTTATAACAATTTATAAAAATTTAATAAAATCCTTATAACACTTTAATAAAAAGCTTATAAAAATTTAATAAATTTATATCAATTCTTATAAAACATCTAAAAAAAACTTTTATAAAACTTTTATAAAACTCCTCAAATTTTATAAAGATCCAATTTTTTAAAATTCTCAGAAGTTATGCGAAAATTTTATAAAATAAAATAAAATAAAAGACTCGAAACTTAAGGGGTTCCTGATTCTTCGATTTCTAAATCTTCCAAAGTTCTGATATAACGCTCAATCAACCTAACTCCTAAAAACGAGGCATTTGAATTATCTCTCGGAATTCCATCGGGATTTTCGGATAACCACCTAATCGTTCCCTTCCTAACAATATTCAAACACTCATCCTGGGATTTGGTTGTGTTTTTCCCACAGCATCCAACATGTTCACTTTTTCCACATATTCTGCATCTCATTAGAAACTTTGCCCTTCTTTTTATCGCACTTCTTGATGTTCCATTACATACTTCTCTTAATCTAATCTCTCTCAACAATTTCTTGTTTTGTTCAAAAACTAAAGCTTCTATAGAAAACGCGACATCTTTATCAAGGCCTAATTTCAAAAGTAAAATAAAAACTCCTATTCTATCTAAAAAAGACATCCAGTTCTTTTACGTCTATCCGGTAAAAGACGAAAAGAGTTTAAACATAATTAAAATTACAGAAAAGTAGAGTAAAGATAGATAGCACTTGGTATTTGGTGATTCCAGTTTCTCTGCTTTTCAGTTTTTCATTTTTCCTCTGCTTTTTCAGTTTGTCGGGGGATCAATCAGTAGCATTATTTCTTCTTTCAGTGTGATTCCTTCTCCCTCTACAAATAACTTTACTCTGTGTCCATTGGCTATAAAAGTTGTATTTCCATCAGTTAGTCCAACAGCTCCAGTTTTGTAAACCCGTGTTACTTTAAATGGACCTGTCCATCTTGATTTAAGCTTACACGGAAACAACTTTAAACGTGAATTGTACAAAAGCACTCGATCACCTACATGGAACTCACGCTTAAAGATTCTCTTATCATGGAAAGACTTCGTGCGTTCCTTGTAGATTCGAGCGTTTTCATAAGAATCGAGACGAAATTCTTCTAGTTCTATCAATTGAAGCAATCTATGATCACCGACAGCCTTAGGATCGAAATTTAGAAATCTAATAGCCCAGAAGGCTCGGTGTTCTAACTCAACTGGGAGATGACATGACTTACCAAAGACTAGCTTATAGGAGAACAACCAATTGGTGTTTTAAAAGTCGCTCTGTACGCCCATAACGCATCATCTAATTTAATTGCCCAGTTTTTACGATTTGCATCAACTGTTTTTTCCACGATTCTTTTGATTTCTCTATTTGACACCTCTACGACACTGGTTTGCGGATGATAGGGCGTTCCTAGTTTATGTGTTACACCATATTTCTCAATTAACTTAGTAAATGGTCTATTACAAAAGTGTGAACCTCTATCGCTAATGATTGCCCTCGGAATGCCATATCTAGTGAATATGTTCTTTTTAAGGAATCGTATGACAACCTTGGTATCATTAGTGGGAAGAGCTTGACTTCTACCCATTTTGAAACATAATCTACCATTACAAGAATAAATCTTTTTCCAAACGATATAGGAAAAGGTCCCATGAAATCTATACCCCAAACATCAAATAACTCACATTCTAAAATAGGTTGCATAGGCATTTCATGTTTTTAGATACATTTCCCCATTTTTGACAAGATTCACAAGATTTAACATATTTATAAGCATCTTTATATAGTGTAGGCCAATAAAAACCACATTGTAAAACTTTAAAAGCAGTTTTCCATCCTCCATGATGTCCTCCTGCCTCACGATCATGACAAAACGATAAGATACTTAAAATTTCATTATCAGCACACATTTTCTGATTATCCCATCCGAACATTTACGGAAAAGGTCCGGTTCTTCCCAGGAATAAAATTTTAAGTCGTAAAAGAATTTCTTTTTCTGTTGCCAAGTCCAATGAGACGGAATATAATCACAGGTTAAGTAATTAATGATATCTCCAAACCAAGGTGAGATTTCCTTAGAGGGAATTCTATTTTTTAATAATTGCATGGTTGAAGGAGTATCTATTCTAAATAGTTGTTCATCGGGAAATGAATCTTTAATTTCATTCCCTATCTCTTCCTCGATCTCCATTCTACTTAGATGATCCGCTACTACGTTTTCACTTCCTTTTTTATCTTTAATTTCAATATCAAATTCTTGAAGTAGGAGAATCCATCTAAGAAGACGTGGTTTCGCATCCTTCTTACTCAAAAAACTTCAGAGCTGAATGGTCTGTGTAGACTATTACCTTAGAACCAACAATATACGATCTAAACTTATCTAAGGCAAAAATCACAGCCAACAGTTCCTTTTCTGTAGTTGCATAATTAAGTTGAGCTGCGTTTAATGTGTGGGATGCATAGTAAATAGCTTTGAGAATTCTATTGTACCTTTGACCTAAAACAGCTCCTACAGCTAAATCACTAGCATCACACATAATTTCAAAAGGTAAATTCCAATCTGGTGCTACCAAAACTGGTGCAGTAATCAACTTCGCTTTCAGGGTCTTAAATGCTTCCATACATTTACTATCAAAGTTAAAAGGTACTTCTTTTTCAAGCAAATGACTTAAAGGCTTTGCTATCTTTGAAAAATCTGCAATAAATCTCCTATAAAATCCTGCATGTCCAAGAAATCCTCTTAGAGTCCTTAGATTAACTGGTGGCGGTAATTTTTCAATCACCTCGACTTTAGCTTTATCAACTTCAATTCCTATTTCAGAGATTCTATGACCTAAAACAATTCCTTCCGATACCATTAAATGACATTTTTCCCAGTTTAGAACTAAATTGGTATCCTCACAACGTTGTAAAACTCTTTCTAAGTGCGACAAACACTTACCAAAAGAATCTCCATAAACACTAAAGTCGTCCATAAAAATTTCTAAGAATTTCTCAACCATATCAGAAAATATAGACATCATACATCTTTGAAACGTAGCAGGAGCATTACATAAACCAAACGGCATTCTTTTATACGCAAAAGTTCCATAAGGACATGTGAAAGTAGTCTTTTCTCTATCTCCTGCTGCAATGAAGATCTGTAAATAACCTGAATAACCATCTAAGAAACAGTAATACTTATGACCACTTAAACGTTCCAACATTTGAACTATGAATGGAAGTGGATGATGATCTTTCTTAGTATGATCATTTAGTTTTCTAAAATCAATGCACATTCGATATCCTGTAATTTCCCTTGTTGGAATCCATTCATTCTTATCATTCTCTTTCACTGTGAAACCTCCTTTCTTTGGTACAACTTGAGTTGGACTCACCCATTCACTATCTGATATAGGAAAGATTATCCCCATTTCTAATAGCTTAATGACCTCTTTCTTGACGATTAACTGTAAATTCGGGTTGAGGCGGCGTTGCGGTTGAATACAAGGTTTAGCATCCTCTTTCAGAATTATCTTATGAACACAAATCTCAGGGCTAATACCTCGAATATCGGCAACTGTCCATCCAAAAGATTTCTTATGCTTTCTTAACATTCTTATTAATTGATCTTCTTGCTGCTCAGTTAAAGTAGATGATATAATAATCGGTAATAGATTATCGGCTTCTAGAAAAGCATATTTCAGATTTAAAGGTAACGGTTTCAATTCCAGATTCTTTGGCGGATCTTCTATTGATGATTTAAGAACTGGTCCTTCTAGTTCTAACTCCAAATACTTATGCCATGGTGGCTTAAAAGTAAAGCTTCCTTTATCTAGAGAAAGGATTATCTCTTTCATTTCAATGTCTTCCTCATCTTCTTTATAGATAGACAGAGTTAAGCATTCTTCTAACTTGTCTTCAAAAGTTGGTAATCGATTATCATAGACGGAATGAATATCTTCTATAAAAGAACATGATTCCGGTGATGTATATGGATGGTTCATAGCTTTAAAAATATTGAAAGCAACTTCATCTTCATTGACTCTCAAAATTAACTCTCCTTTATGAACATCGATTAAAGTTCTTCCTGTAGCTAGAAATGGACGACCTAGAATAAGAGGCGCTGAATATCCTTCTTCCATTTCCATAACTACAAAATCTACTGGAAAATAGAATTTGTCTACTTTAACCAGTACATCCTTAATCATTCCTTTAGGGTACTTAATCGATCTATCTGCCATTTGCAGAGTCATTTCAGTCTTAGTAAGCTTTCCTATGCCTAGCTTTTTATAATCCTCATAAGACATGAGATTTATACTAGCTCCAAGATCACATAAGACTTTCTTAAAAAGAAATCCTCCAATTTCACATGGAATCGTAAAACTTCCAGGATCTTTCAGTTTAGGTGGTAACTTATGCTGCAGAATTGCAGAACATTCTTCATTTAGGCATATATTCTCATATTCCTCTAATTTTTTCTTATTTGATAGTATCTCTTTCAGAAACTTTCCATAGGCAGGTATATTAATCGGAGCTTCAATAACAGGGATATTAACATGAAGATGACGAAAAGTATCAAGGAAACGAGCATACTTCTTATCGGTTTTTGCCTTTTTGATTTGATCTTTAGGAGGGTAGGGTAAAGATTCTAAATCTATAACCTTTGGCTCCTTAGTCAATTTCTCTTTTCCTTTTTCCTTAAACCTTTGAGTATTACTTAATCGCCATGTTTCAGGTTCTTGAATTTTTTTCTTTAAATTGTTCCCTGAATCAATCTCTGCTTGATTTTTCCGATTCTTCCTGTTTCTCATTTATTCTAACATGTTCCTTGAATAAATTCCTTAAATCTTTATCCATAGGGTCTTTCAAAATCCTAGGATTTTTACCCAATTTTCACCTTCATTTTCGGGTTCCAAACTTCTATTCCTTTTCAAGAAATTATCTATAATTTCTTCTTCCTCGTCGATGAATTCATCTTTATCTTTAGTTTCATCATTCTTTCCATCTAAATCATTTTCTACTTCATTATTCCCAAAGTTTTCTACTCCATTGCTTCCACTAAGCTTCCTACTTCTCGTAACCACAACATTTACCTCTCTTGGGTTTCTGTCGGTGTTGCTTGGTAATCCTCCTGGGGGTCTACTGTTGTTACGTTCACCTTCCCTACTCAAATGATCTTCCATATTCCTCAATGAGGCTTCTATTGTTCTCATTCTGGTATCATGTCCACTCATAGATGTTTTTATTGTACTCATATCTTTAGTGACTGTACCAATAGAAGTCATCATTGTTTCCATATTCTTAGCTTGAGTAGATACTACACCCATCATATTTTCCATTAGTTTTTCCCATTTTTCAACTCCTTCTGCAGTTGAGTTGAACTCGAGTTCCTGGTATACTTTGAGTGGTATGTTGAGGATAGGATCTTGGTAATGATTGTAAATTCGATTAGATGTATTTTCTTGATAAACTTGGTTATTATTCCTATATGGGACTGGATATGGCGGTTGTCCCGGCTTACTAGGGTTTTCGGACCATCGATAAGTAGGATGATCTCTTCTAATAGCATTAAACGAGTTTGAGTATGCATTGTTCAAATTCCTATGCTTCTGAAGAAAACTCACCTCCTCTCTTGAATATCCTGTTGGTTCTTCACTCCCTAACGCCACATTATCATGACTTGAGTATTCATTTGGTGTACTATTTTCCTAATTTTGGTTCTTATTCTGTTGTAAACCATCAAATTTCCTACTCAAATTCTCCAAGTGTGCTAGAACTTCCGTATTAGACGTACATTCTCCTGCAAAAGCTACTTTTACGGTGCTAGAACCGGTTTCCCACATTCTGTTATTTTGGAAATCTTTTCTATAGCATCGTAAACTGTTTGAGCTTCACTCATCATTAACGAACCACCACATGCATGATCTACATCCGCACGTGAGTCTTTTCTCAATTTACGACAGAAGAGTTGAATTTGCATATCTAAGGAATAACCATGATCGGGACACGCTCTTAACAATTTTTTAAACCTTTCCCACGCATTCCCAAGCGTTTCTTGAGATCCTTGTCTAAAATTAGCAACCTCGACTTTTAATTCCAAATTTCGTCCAGGAGTGAAATATTGTTTCAGAAATTCAGTTTGAATCTCCTCCCAACTAGTAAGTGAATGATGTGGAAGAGACATAAACCAATCTCGGGCTCGTCCTTTTAAAGAAAAAGGAAACATAGTCATTCTCGTTAATTCCTTATGAGCACCTTGACTTTTGGCTGTATTGCACAGTTCTTCAAAAAGATAGAGATGATGATGTGGATCTTCATCATCCTCTCCTAGGAATTGGGCTCTTGCGTCAATTAAACCAAAAAGATGAGACTTAATTTCGAAATTATTCGCTCCTTCATTAGGTAAAAGTATGGGATTATTAGTCTGGTTTCTTCTTACTGTTTGATCACATATAGGTCTCGGGTTTGGTGGATTATTACGATTATTCTGGTTCCGATTTTGATTATTTCTATTATTATTATTATTATTATTAGGGTTAACAGGGTTTTGTCCATGCCCTAGAGCATGTTCCAGCCCTTGTTCAGGTGTTTCATCACTGATTTCAGCCATTCTCGTATTTCTGTTTGAAGATGATTCTTGGTCAATTTCCCCGACTAGTATGACCGCGTTTACTCTCTACTCTTAACTGCCTTTCGTAAGTGTTTATGTCAGGCTTATAAGGAACGAGAGGGGCCTTACCACTTCTGGTCATCAACTAACGAAAATAGAAAATAACACGAAATTGATAGTAATAAAAATTGGTAATTTTCCTAAAAAGTAACAACCAACGAAAAATAAAATAGAAATGAGATAAGAAAAGTGTTGACTTATTCTCGAGAATTTTAAGCTAATACAAGTAGTAACCATAGACACATAAAAAGAAATTAGCGACGTTCCCCGGCAACGGCGCCAAAATTGTGCTGACGGACCTTTTCTAGGCTATACAGATCCTAACCGGCAGTGTACCGGGTCAAATCGTAGTGCTAGTATGATGAGTCAGGTGTCGAATCCTCGGGGAACTTGGTAATTTCTTTTACGTGTGGTTAAACACCAAAGAGCTGTTATTAACTCGATCTAAATCGCAATTTTATCACACAGATCACTACTATTCTAGTTAACACAAAATAAATACGTAATTTAATAGTTATTCTAATATAATATATATAGATATATAAATATATATAGATGTACATAAATTGCAAAATATATATATAGATATAAATATATAGGTACCAAGATAATTTTAGAGAACTGGCCAAAACTTATATAATTGGTTTATACGATCTTTTCGATTAATTGAAATGTGTTCGATCTCTCCTTTTATTTTAGGTCCAATTGAGTAAGTGAAACGGTGCACTCTGAGGTAAACAATTCCTCCTCACACGAGCGTATGAAATTGTCATATGTCCATTGTCATCAGCCAAGATCCACAACTGTTACGGTAAACTAATTAATCAGAACAGGTCCCGAGTACAAATCTACCTTTAGATAAAAAGGAGTCATTCCGTTAGTCAAACGGTCAATTTTATTTTAAAGGCTCCGGTTGTCAAAGCCGGACGATTCAACTTTCCGGTTTAAGTTTCAATTAACTGATGATTTAACATTATTACGATCTCGAGTACAAATTATAATAAAATTCATTTCTCCCAAAACAAATTTACCCCCGGTTAGAAATCGGATTCCGTTATCACGTTGTTCACACGGCCAATTTTACCCTCCGGTTTTTCTATCTTTTATTTCAAATTCTGACTACGAGGCGTCAATTCATAATTAGATTATGAATTCCTCAGATCTATTAAATACGTCAATACGAATACGATCAAAATAGAAAAAGATTCAATTAACTCAATTTTAGTCATTTTAACTTAACAATATTTCTTTAACGAAAAGATCGAAATAAAACCGATTACATAGTTTTGGCCAGTATTATATTTAGCCTAAAAACATTATAACAACGAAAAATACAAAAACAAACATAAATACTTAAGAAAAGTTACCCGAATACGGCAGTTGATTCAGAAATCGTATCTTCCGGACATTACAACTTCTTTAGCAAAACCGACTTCCGAGATTTTCTCGAGCATTACAACGATACTAAAATTACATTATTACGGCATAAGGCCTTATTTACAACTACTACTAAAAATTAAAAAGAAAAGAGAAGAAGGAGATATATATATATAGACTGTTATATATATATTTTGGTACCCTTCGTTCTGTTGCAAATGCTTCTCTTTATATAGACAAAGTGGTAAAGGCCGGACCGGTCCGGTATTAAGCCGGCTCGGTCCGGACTAATGATGATCCCCACTAACTTGATCATTCCAGCATGTGCGTAGGAGATATTATTTTTTATATATAATTATTAAACTTCTAAAATTCATATCTCGAGTTCTGGATCTCCAAAAATTGCAAACGAAATGCCAAAATTAAGATCTCGAGAAACTCTACAACTTTCATGAAGGACTCTTCTCCAGAAAACGCTTTTTTTGATGACCTCGTGTTCCTCCGAAGCTTTTACGGGATTTTTTCTTTATCCAAGTCGATTAGCCACTTGATCACTGTTTAAGTTCTAGACCTCCAATCTTCATAATTTAAATTGCATTGAAACACTCTCGGAAAAATCTACAACTTTTGTGAAGAACACTTTTTCTGAAAATATCATTTTGATGAGCCATTCGTTTGTCGAAGATATTTCTCTATTATTACTTATCCAGATTGATTGGCTACTTGTCCACTTAAGCTATTCAATTGACCATTTAAACTTGTGGCACTTTCTAAATCATTCCAGAGATATGATTAAACTTCAATATGTTGATTCTCGGGGTCTTGGTTTATAAATCTGCAATAAAATACCACAAATACCCACGTAAATCTGACACGACACTCCGATTTACTAAAATCGGTACAAAATTACAACTTTTTTATTATTATTATTACTAAACACTCTAAATTATAAAGACTAACACTTTATACCATAATTTCATATATTTTATATAGAATTCGTTGATAAAACATAATAATATAACGTATTTTTAATCATATAAAATAATACATCATGCATCTCCCTAGAAAGATCAGAAATAGCCGCCTCGTGCGGCATACTACCCCATTGAGGGAAAAGTATGTCCTAGCCTTAGATGCTGATGTGATTCCCAATGAAGAAACTTTATGAAATTTGGTTATAGTCGTTTATTTATTTTTAGTTATGTTTTATTATCCCACATTGATTAATTAGTCTTTTATTTTTGTTATTATTTTTTTATTTATGGGTTTTTTGTCCCACATTGCTAAATTGGCAATTGGTATTGGAGTCTGTAGCCTATATAAAGGCAAATAGAGTCATTGTAACAGTCAGACAAATTTTGATATATTTTATTTGAAGCTTTTAAGCTTTGGTGAGTTTTCTCACGTTGGTTTTGGTGGATTCCAAACCGGTGTTTGGTGGATTCCAAACGGAACTTATCAAGGTTTTGAGCAGACCTTGTGGCGTTTGTATACCAAGGTTCTTAGATACGGGTTATCTAAGGGTTGAGGTCATACCAAGGTTCTTAGTTACGAGTTAGCTAAGGGTCGTGGTACTCATTTTGTTGGTGCCTTCAGTCGGTCCTTCGGCAATTTCGGATCTATTCGGTCACGGATCACATCAGATGCTTTACGGCAGAAACAAACGGGGTCGTGAAGGTTCCAAACAACCTCATAGTGCATGGCCGGATTCTGATTAAAGCATCCCAGATTGAAAACATTGTTATTCATTTGAGGGTAAAAAAGAATGCTTACCCCTCGAATCTTCAAAATATTGGTTTGCTTCCCGTGAATGATAGTGGCGGTGAGAGTGGAATAGAATTCTCTGACATGAGTGATATTGGCACGACCACGCGGTGGTTCAGAAAATTTCTACCATAGATGGTAGCCAATGCATAACTCCATAGGGGGTGAAATCTTACGGTGATTGAGTCCTTATTCAAGGAGAGGAGCAGCAGTGCTAAAGTAATCGGTATGGAAATCGACCGCGCTGGCAGCAACAGTAGCACGGCGAGGCGGTTAATCCTCATCATAGCGCGGTGGTGATAGGGATGGAAAAGATGGAGAAGACATGAGGGAGAAGAAAAGATGAAGAAGGAGAAGAATTTGGATGCTATAGAATATGGTGGCAGATGAATGATGGGTGAATAGGGTTTTGATAGAGTTATAATGAGACAAAGCACATAAAACGGTGAAAAATACCCCTCATCGAGAAAATCGGCGTGCGCCGGTTTTCTAGGCATGCTATGGTCAAAAAGTGGTCTGTGCCCTGGATTCCTGAACAAATTCTGAGTGGTGCAGAAAAGTGTGATGTGTAAGGTCTTGTCAAGAGATTCGGCGTACGCCGATCAACGCAATTTCGAAATTCGGCGTGCGCCGAATGTCTCTGCATTCCCTCAAAAAGAGTATCTTAATGCATATCATGTACCCAAAATCACCAAACACTAAACAAGGATCTAGGCACAAGTATGGCAATTACAGATACCACATATATTGCAAAACAAACAGACAAATCATTCCCACAGAATAATATCAGACAAAACACGGCATAAGTCTTTACAAATAACTTCCACAAAATGAAAATACCAACAAATAGTCTTAACATCATACTAAACAACCAAATAACAAACATAGAAATATTTTGATAAACCCCCACAAAGCACTAAAGAGTCAACAATATGGGTCAAAAGAGCTATCATCATCATCTTCCATGCCCTTAGCCATCATGGCAGCAAAAGAGTTCGGGCTCATTCCCGAATGCGGATCAGCATCACCAAGATTGGCTCCAACATACTCAGCAGCAGTAGATGGTGAAGGGTCCATACCGATTCGTACATCAACAATAGAAGTAACCACAGTGCTGTCCAGACTCATGCTCAACAATCCCTCACTCAATGGTCCGGGGCCAAAAGGTGCCTGGAAAGGCTCCGAATGTGTTGGCTCGGAGCTTGTACCTGTAGTATGAAAATCAAACGTACCACCAAAAGGGTTGGTAACAGGGGTAGACCAGGTGTACGGTGTATAGATAGGTATAGCTGGGGCCCAAGGAGGTAGGGTATAAGGTAACTCTTGACACGAGGGAAAATTTTCTGGACGAAGCCTAGGGTTTGGGCACATGGCAAAAAGCAAAGCTTGTTGACTACGAAGACCAGATCGAATATCATTGGCACGCAAAAGGTTCCATTTTATTAATTGAGTTTGGTTGGTATTCATAGCCACTTGACCACCTCAAAGAATTTCTATCTCAGAATCTAGGTGGTGGAGCATACCCATCACAAATGAATTTCCCAAGGGTGCAGAAGGGTCAGTGGGGATGGCTCTGGTGGGCTCACGCTCGGGCTCAAGGGTATCCCTGATACCTGGACCAATCTTAATATGACAGGGTGGCAACAAAACATCACCGGGAAACTCAAGAACGTGTTCATTATTACACATGGCGGAAATGAGATGAGGAAATGGGGCAAGCCTAGTCATATTCGTTTGGTGAGCAAAGTTGAAGATCTTCCTAAAGATTATCTCACCAACGTTGACAAATAAGTTATTGAAAACTGCATAAGTAAGACAATCATCGGCTGCATTGAAAGCATGAACATGGCTGGATGGTTGAACATTAAAGGTTAAGAAGTGTTTCATGACTTTCACATCCTTAGTAGCCGTACCAAAATTAAAACGACCTTGGAACCAAACACGAGAGGGACAAAGGAAACGTCTTGCCTCTTCGGCTTTCTCATAGGCTTTGGTGCCTGTTCCAAGTTCCCAAATCTGCTCATATGAAGGTGTATCAGGTGTTGGAGGTAGACCAAAGAAAGAGTTAATGGCTTCAGGTGAGAAAGGAATATCGGCACCTCTAACAGATACAACGCCTACATCAGGATGTTCCTCATCAACTACAATGGTGGAAAGCATAGAATAAAATTCAGTGACCAATGTAGAATTAAAATGCTCAGTACGTTCAATGGCTAATTTTTCCCAATCATTTCTTGCAACGATATCCTTGACCTCCTGACTAACAGCGGTAAAATCAATGGCTCTTTCGATCATGAAAGAACGATCATGGAATAAGGTTCGTAAGGCCTTGGTGGCGTCGGAGGGTGCAAAATTCACAAACTTGCAGGCTTTCTCAACCTTGGTCAAGACACGATTGGGTAAGACTATGATGCCGGCAGACAACGGAGGGGGTGACTTAACACGACCGGCTTTCCATTTCTTCCTAGCTTCGGGTTCACTCCTTGATTTTTCCATGGCTATAAGGGTTTGGTGGTGGTGCAAGACAACAACTTTTAGACAAAAATAAAACAACCTTGAACTCAAGAATTACTTGAAAGAAAATGAAATCGAAATTTGAAAGAACAAGCTTGAGAAAAGTATCAAAGCTTACCTTTGTTGTCTTAGACCGCCGGAAAAGATGGGGATGACCGGAAGTTGGGTTTCACACCGTAGAGAAATGTCTTGCAATAATTGTTCCAACGGTAGAAATCCTTGGAATGGTAGTGATGAGAATGAAATGAGGGGAAGGGAATGGGTTGGAGGGGGAGTTATGGAGATGAAGGAGTGTTTGTTGGGGAAAAGTGAGGATTTTGGGGTGTGAAAACCGATGGAAAGGAGTTAATGGGCACGAAGAAAAAAACTGAAAACCGTCTTAAAATTTGAACCGTCACAGTCGGCGTGCGCTGACAAGGGTGTCGGCGTTTGGGTGTGGAACGCCGAAACTCTCTGAATCAAAAACGAAAATCTGCATTACACTCGGCGTACGCCGAATCCACCCTCGGCATTCAGTCTGAAACGCCGAAACTCTCTGGTTTCCCATAAGTTGACTCTTCACTTAATTTCTCATTCTATCTTATCAAACTCTCCCTAATATGTTATTGGTTCCAAAATTATCAATTACGGGCTGCCTCCCGGTAGCGCTCTTGTTTAACGTCGTTTGCTCGATAAGATTATACGGTAGAATTTATGGAAATTATACAGATTATCATGCATGGATACCATTAACAATTATTCACATAAGCATGGAGTAGGTAAGCGTAAAATCCAACCAAAAGATAATGCTTAAAAAGTAAAAAGAAAGACAGTACCCAAAAGTTGCTAAATTTAAAGTCTATAGCTAGACTGTGCACTGTCTTAATCTTGATCAGGGTCAAAGAGGTACAAGACCTCCCTGCAGCTTGGAATGCCTTCCTCTTCTACATACAGCTTCACTCGATGCCCGTTAGCTAAAAATGTTGTCTCACCATCTGTCAAATCTACAGCTCCTGATTCATGTGCCTTCACAACTGTGTATGTTCCTCGCCACCTAGACTGTAACTTACCTAGAAAAAGCTTCAAACGTGAATTGTACAGGAGTACTCTATCACCCACATGGAACTCACGACGGAAGATTTTCTTATCATGAAAGGCCTTCGTGCATTCCTTATAGATGCGAGAGTTCTCATAAGAATATAAATGAAATTCTTCCAGGGCGTTGAGTTGAAGTAATCTATGTTCTCCCACACTTTTGGGATCAAAGTTGAGGAACTTAATTGCCCAGTATGCTCGATGCTCTAACTTAACGTGAATGTGACATGACTTCCCAAAAACTAGCCTATTAGGGAGCAACCAATCGGTGTTTTATAAGCCGTGCGATAGGCCCATAATGCATCATCCAGCCTCACTGACCATGTCTTGGTGTTGGTATCAACCGTCTTCTCAATAATCCTCTTTATCTCTCGGTTGGATACCTCCACCTGATCGCTAGTCTGTGGGTGGTAAGGTGATCCAATCTTATGTGTCACGCCATACTTCTCCATAAGTTTAGTAAATGGTCGGTTGCAAAAGTGAGAACCCCGATCACTAATGATCGCCCGAGGAGTACCAAATCTTGTGAAAATGTTCTTTTTGAGGAACTTCATTACCACTCCGGTATCATTGGTGGGAAGGGCTTGGGCTTCAACCCATTTTGAAACATAATCCACCATCACTAAAATGAATTGATTACCAAAGGAATTTGGAAATGGTCCCATGAAATCTATACCCCAAACATCAAACATTTCACATTCTAAAATATGTTGCTAGGGCATTTCATTTCTCTTGGAGACATTTCCCCACTTCTGACATGACTCACAAGACTTAGCAAAACGGTATGCATCTTTATAGATGTATGGCCAATAAAAGCCGCATGCAAAACTTTATATGCTGTTTTCCATCCTCCATGGTGTCCACCAACTTCCTTTCCATGGCAAAAAGATAATATACTTGAAATTTCACTATCGGGACACATCTTCTTATTATGCCATCGGCACACCTCCGAAATAAATCCGGTTTCCCCCAATAGTAGAATTTCAAGTCGTGGAAGAATTTTTTCTTCTTCTGCCATGTCCAAGAAGTGGGAATAAACCCGCACGAAAAAATAATTTACAATGTTACCTAACCATGGCGAGTTTCCCTTTTGCTTTGGCTCGCCATCAAGAAGTTGCAATGTCGGTGGAGTATCAATTACCATAAGCTGCTCATCCGGGAAGGTGTCTTGTATCTCTCTCCGCTTCCCTTCTTCTTCAGTGTGCTCCATTCTGTTCAGATGATCTGCTACTACGTTATCACTTCCTTTCTTATCCCCAATGGTGATATCAAATTATTGCAGTAGCAAAATCCATCTCAAAAGTCGTGGCTTCGCATCCTTCTTGCTTAACAAATACTTCAACGCTGCATGGTCGGTATGTACAATCACCTTGGAGCCTACTAGATAAGATCGAAACTTGTCAAGAGCAAATACAATTGCCAGTAGATCTTTCTCAGTAGTGGCATAATTCAGTTGTGCCGAATTCAAGGTCTGTGAGGCATAGTAGATTGCCTTTAGGATCTTGCCATGGCGTTGCTCTTGTACTGCTCCAACCGCTAAATCGCTTACATCACACATCAATTCAAATGGCATGGACCAATCCGGTGCAACCAAGACAGGTGCACTGATCAACTTCTTATTTAATGTTTCAAAAGCTTCCATGCATTTGCCATCAAACACAAATGGTGTATCCTTTTCTAACAAATGGCTAAGAGGCTTGGCTATTTTTGAAAAGTCCACAATGAAGCGTCTATAAAAACCTGCATGTCCAAGAAATCCTCTTAACATCTTCAAATTAATTGGCGGTGGTAGCTTCTCAATCACTTCAATCTTTGCTCTATCAACTTCCATCCCTTCTTCCGAAATTCTATGACCTAACACGATACCATCTGACAACATCAAATGGAATTTCTCCCAATTCAAAACTAAGTTGGTGTCTTCACATCTCTGCAAAACTTTCTCTAAATGACTCAAACACTCATCAAATTAATCTCCAAATATACTAAAATCATCCATTAATATCTCCAGAAATTTCTCCACAGTATCAGAAAAAATAGCTGTCATGCATCTCTGAAATGTAGCAGGTGCGTTGCATAAACCAAATGGCATGCGTTTATAAGCAAACGTGCCATAGGGACAAGTGAAAGTTATCTTTTCCCGATCTCCCGCTGTAATGAATATCTATAAATACCCTGAATAACCATCTAGAAAACAATAGAATTTGTGACCGCTCAATCGTTCCAACATCTGAACTATGAATGAGAGTGGGTAATGGTCCTTCTTAGTATGGTCGTTCATTTTTCGAAAATCAATACACATGCGGTATCCAGTTACTTCTCTTGTCAGGATCAACTCATGTTTTTCATTTTCCCTCACTGTAAAACCTCATTTCTTCGGTACCACTTGTGTTGGACTCACCCACTCACTGTCTGAGATTGGAAAAATAATACCCATCTCTAAAAGCTTAATCACTTCCTTCTTGACAACTTCTTGCATATGTGGATTCAGTCTTACCTTAGATCATGATGCCTCCGCCCCTGTATACAAGAAATTAATAACAAAATTATTGTACAAGTTCATGTCGAAGTTCAAGAGAGACTAACCAACAACGAAGAAGAGAATGACGAAGAAAAAGGTGAAAACATGCTTAGCCATCTTCCTTATTACTACTTCTATGGCCTTGATATATAATCAAGTTATATTTGATTATGTTTGTGAGTTTTGATCCATTTTATTGTATCAGTTTATATAGGAGAATTGAGATTGAGATAGTATATAAAACCGGCATGCATCTTGAGTTTAACTGTATACCGAGATTGTTTTTTTCCCAAGATACGATCCATCATTGTCCCGTATTTTGTCACTAGTATTAGACAGGGCGGATCTACGTGTACCCACACAGGATACACGAACTCTGCTAAAATGATAAATTACAGAAGTTTTAACAAAAAAAAATATTATGGACAAAAAAAATTATGGACTCTGCTGAGAAAAAAATATACTCTTCAAAAAAAAGAAAAATTATAGACACCACAGGACAAATTTTCAGGATCTCCAAAGTTTTTACTGTAGAGAATCTCTACTATGGATGTCCGAAAATTACACATAAAAACCTAGGGATTTTTTAGAGGATTTATTTATTATTTAAAAGTGCTTTTTTCTGTAATTTCTTAAATACAAATAAAACCACCATGACTTTTAGAGCACTTGCAGTAGATACTGTAAATCATTTAAAAACTCTATTGTAGAAATTTCAGCTGGAAAAACATTGCAGCAGATACTCTATTTTTTACTCTAAACAACAGATTCTGTAAAATTTCCTTACATATACCGCATTAATTCAGATTCTGTAAATTTTCCTTTATACCTTCCGCATTACGTAAAATAAAGAATCTGATACATTTCATTTTAAGTAAAGATTCTGTAAACTAGAAAAACGTGTATTTAAAACTTTAGAATAGAGAGTATTCGTTAAGAGTATCTGATGCGAGTGCTCTTATGCGTTAAAATGTGACTCCATAGTATAGAGTTTACACATAGAATTTCCTTCAATTTATGGGAGGTCACAATATTATATTTATACCATCAGTCAAATATTTTAGGAATGTACGTTGTAAATTATAAAATATGAGGATGTATATTTTTATTAGGAAAAGATCGTACATGACGAGTTTAAATCTTATTTGGGTAAGAAGGACAAGAAAAAACGCACTGGTTGTAAAGGACAGAAAGTAATGTATATCTTAAAACCCTTAATTTTTTATTTTATAATATATTCCTTTATTTGTAATAAATGCTGTTTTTTTCCTTTTCAGAAATGCATTCAATGAATAACCGCAAATTAGATTGTGCATCCTATTTTCATGACATCATTAACTCCACATATTCGAATTAAAGAAAAAATTGGAAGATCAGATTAGCAAATACAGTTATGCCAATATCGATCCAATGCTAGCATTCGAATAAAAGAAAAAAAAATCTGAATTTCCACTCTTGCAGAAGACGCCCAGGATTGAAGAATAAAAATATTGCATTACGATGTTGGCTGCTAGTGAATTTTAATTCGTAATTGTGTGTTTCTCCAACCTAAGCATATTTCGCATCCTTTTTAATTCGGTTTTGGGCGATTTTTGCAGTATTTTTGATCTGTCTACGATCCGTTATTGACCAAAGGTATTCATCTTTATTGGTACGTATGATCATTCATTGCTGTCATCGTATTCGTTTTAGGCATCATTTGTACTTGAATTCGATATTACGGTTTTTTTTAGAGTTTTATGCTAATATTTGACTGTTTCAATATTTTGGATTCGTGAATTGTGACTCAACAGATTAATCCGTGTATTCTGTGTTTGTGTTCTTGAAGATTTCACAATGCAGTATCATATGTATTGTGTGAAAAAAAATTCATGACACAATGCCGTGTTTGCGAAGAAAACTGACTGGAAGATGATTAGACACAAAATTTTATTGTGTCCTCAATTGCCGTGTCGTCATCCTTTAATACCAGTTCCATGACTTTATATTTCTCCATACATGCCTTCAGCCTATCTACACCGGCAAACAACCTTCGTTCTATTTCGGAATCTTTCCTGTCATGTCGAGTCATGTCGCCAACTTTCTCTACACAGTCGTCTATTCCAAATATAAGCTTCACATCCATTCTTGACTGTGAGTAGTAGTTAGCTTCAATCTTGAACTTCTCTTCAACCTTGTCGTACCTTTTAATCAATTCATCCAACATATCATTGCTTATTTTTCCCAACACAATCTTTCCCTCGTCCAAAAATCTGAATAATAGACTGAACGGCGTTCTTTGCATGACACTTCAATGCTTTTCTGTTATTGACTTTGAAATGGAATTATATAAGTTATATACTGACATCAACATGCACGGTATTGATCTCTACTCCTGTTTCATATATTTCAAACGTTAACAAGTCATGATATCGAGTAACATTCAATAGCATGTAAACACACATAAACATCAATGCAATGTAAACAAAATGTACTAAAATCCAACACGTGGTTACATCGATCCAGTCACAGGTTATATCCAAGTGTACTTCAGCAACGAAATCAATGAAGTCACCTCCAAATTTACTTCATCAAATATTTTTTATTGAAAACCTTGGAAATCAGAATGCTTTGTTCTTCAAGATAATTTTAGTTGCAATATATCAGTTTATATGTGCAGCAGTAGCACTTTATGTCTCCAAAATGTTCCAACACATATACGGATTTAAACCACATGTACTAACACTAGTAGTAACACATAACATGTCCATCTTGTAGTAACATAAGCAATCTCACTTATGCGTGCAACCTACAGTACGAAACAACCGATTTATGTCTGCAGCAGCAGAACATTTTGTCACCAAAATGTTCCAAGACATATACGGATTTAAACCACATGTAGTAACACTAGTAGTAACAGATAACATATCCATCTTGTAGTAACATCACTACACACGTGCAGTTCTTTTGTTCAAATTTGTTAGTAAGAATTTGTAGCCATTTACATTTATTACTGTCTAATGTAGATATCCTTAATCGTTTTACAACACTGACATATAGTACCACAATCATATACCGAGTGCTCTTAAACGATAGACAGTGAAAGTAGTAACAGATAGTGACACCGTATACATTGTGACGTAGTAACATACAATACACTCACAATGGTACGTAGCTACACTCTTATACACGTACTAACACATTTGTATTACCCCCAAGATGTTTCAATACATAAGTCCATTTACTGCATGTAGTAGTTCAAAAAATTGTAGTAACAAGTCTTTCCTAACATGATCCCAATTGTGTAGTAAAACGTGCTTTTCATCAAGTACAAGAACATTCGGTATCACACAAGACAAGTAGTAAATTCACACACCGAACACACTGATATGTAGAAACACACAGTACACTTACATTGACATGTAGTTACACACTGATGGACGTAGTAACTCATGTAAAACATTTTCACACAGTCATTTTGTATAACAAAGAGTTCATATACTTGGAAAGCCAACTACACAATCAATTTCTTACTAATTTTTAATCGACATGCAGAATTCAATTCAAAATATGCAGAATTCAATTCAAATAAAACCCCAATTCAATCAATGCGTAATCGATCCGCCCAATTTAATATTCTCATAGGCGCAGTCAAAAAAAAATCAGATAAGAAGGAATTAATAGAAAACATTTCTTGATTTTTGTCTGAATGGGATGAAAATTGACACTTACTCGGTGTTACTGCTTTTCCTAATGCCTTTCGCCATATCCTCCTGTCAATCGAATTCTTCCTCGCCGGAATTTGATGTTTTTGCTGTACAACCGGAACTAAATCAAAGAGGGAGGACCCCCAAAGTATCTGGACTGTTTATTTTCGGTCCAACTTCCTCTGAATCAAACGCCGTAACAGATAAGGGATCTAGGCGCCGCGATTTCCGGGGGGAGTTAATTCTCCTCTCAATTTACGATACAAAGCGCCTCATTTTTACTAAGAAAAAAAGGAATAAAATTCAGTGCAATTAATTACCCGAATTAATGGTGAAAAAAAATATATTTTATTATCGTTAAGATTTGGGAAACCATTTTGCTCCCCGATACCAAACCCGATAAGTGTCGGGATCCGACATCGGGACTCCCGAACATTTGGGATCGGGTCGGGTAGGGAATAAATATCCCCGCAAAATGTTATCTTTTCTTTTTCATCATTTTTTTTTTGTAATTTCTCGTCTTCAAAATCTAATTAATCATCACCATCAAACAAAAATATCCTTAGTTTAACAATTTCATAAAGATAAATACACAAGTTAATAATGCAATACAATCGGTCCAATGGTGACCGTAAGGCTTTATTATCATATATATAGTCATCGACACACCAACATATTATTCATGATTCAAAAAATTAGCCTAAAACCAAAGTAGCATTTTTTTATTATGAATGTGCAACCTCCAGCTTTAAAAAAAATGCATAGTATCACTTGATTGATTCACTGCGACAATTTAAGGAAATTTATAGACAAGAATCAAGAAATTTTTTTTTTTACATTTTTACAGTTTGTGCGTATCAATACATGAATAAACAATAAATAATTATTTTTGGCCTATAAAAAAATATAATAATTTTTGGAAAAAAATAATAAATAAATATATAAAAAAAAACAATTAATTTGGTCGGGTCGGGATTCAAACTTTATACCCGGTATATTCCCGCCCTTGTTCGGGAAGGGAGAAAACCCAACAAAATCGGGTCGGGAAAAATATGGGTCGGGGAAAATCAGGTTGGGAGAGGGATGAGAACCGGGTCGGGTCGGGCCGGGCAGGGTAGGGTTTTAAGGGATTTTTGTCCAGTCCTAGTGTTAATAACACTAAGATAAGTGAATCTCTGCAATTTGTGTTCTACATGAATTATACACAATCTTATCACAACCAGATTACAATTTATTTATTTTTGAAGGGTAACATTTTATTAGCTATAATAATAAACCACAAGCCTCAAATAAATCATTCGGTGGAGCTACACCCTGAATAACTAGACCTACTGCAAGCAAACCAGCATGTGCTAGACAATAAATAGAGCGATGGCCAGACCGCCAAACAAAGGTAAAGCTTCAAGACATGAAAACTCTAGCCAGAGCCAAACATTCTAAGACTAAACTTCCCAAAAAAGAAAGGTCTACGCCCCCTCCCTGGAGATGATGAACACATGCAAGGGAATCCATTTCGACAATGATCTGTTGGTAACCATGCACTAAAGCCAAGAAGAGCGCCTAAAAGTTTCCGTGAGTCCAAAGCCTCGGCATCCAATTTACCCAAAACTCATTGCGAAATGGATTGGAGAAGTCGTCCGTCATGATCCCCAAAAATGACTTATATGACAGACTCCTCTCTCACAGGCCATGTCAGTAATAACTTCAATCACTCCATGCTGGGGCAGGGTCCACAAGGCTGGCCAAGTGGCACTAGAGGTGCACATCAGAGAGGTCTATATGGCATGCATATATTAACTAACTTCTGCATGCGCATTACCAATCATATCTCCAATATCCACAGGCCTATCATCAAAGAACCATGCACAAATATCCTTCCAGAGGTATCAGATAGTTCTGAGGAGCATGGCCAACTCATCTGCCTTACACATGTCACAAAGAGCCTGCATGAGGCCCGGAAAATCATGAGATAGCCGAAGAGCCACGAGCAACCGATCACTCCCCAACCTGGTCCAGACTTCTCTCGGAACCACACAATTAAAGAACACATGTTTCAGATCCTCCTCCACATAACCACAAAGCCGGCAAGCCCTATTCCCAACCTATCCCTCCTACCGCTAATAATTTATGAAGTCCATGCCAAATAAATGTCTCACCCTAGGATGTTAAGACAGATTCCACAAGCGTCACCGAACTTGGTCAGGGCCAGATGATGAGGAAGGCCTATCTGAGATCATATGATGAAGATGCGTAGCCAGACGATACCCCGACCGAACAAAATATTGCCCCCTCTGATCAAAGTGCCACATAATATCGTCTTTATGCGCCCATGCCCATAGTTGGATACTCAAGATAGCATGTGCCTCATAAGGATAGAAAGATTGTAGCATAACATCCCAGTGCCACATGTGTGTATAACCATCAATAAGCGCTCAACTTTCGTATCATATGGGAGAGACGCAGAAACCACCCAGAATGCGGAAGCGGTAACCATGCATCCGAATAGACTCCGATCAGTGCACCATTTCCCACACACCAATGTAGGCCATGATCTAAGAGATCCATGCCTTCAAGAATGATCCCCCATAGAAAGGAAGGTTTGGCGCCCATCCCCGCTTCAAGAATATTTCCACCCATAAAGTATTTTTCTCGCAGAACCCGACTGACAAGAGAAGTTGGCAATTTCAAGACACGTCAAACCAGTTGTCCAAGAAGCGCAATATTAAAACAATTGAGATCCCATAACCCCAGACCTTCAAGTTCCTTAGTCATGGTACAAAGTGTTGGAAGTAGCGTCCGAAAGACAATTTATGTAATTGTTTTTATAATTAATAAATGACAGGTTTATTTTCATCTTATTATTTGCTTCGTGCTTATAAGTAATACACTACTGAAAACCCTAAGTTGTATCATATGTGGCCATATAACTTAGTGTGTATCACACGCAAGGATTAAGTTTATAGTGATAAACTTAAATTGTTAGTCCGTGATGAACTTAATCAAAGTATGGGGTTTATTGATTAAACCACCATTAATGCGTCCAGAACACTTTACAGTGTGACCGTCTTATCCGGACCGTCGATATTGGTTATCTAAGTGGGGCATTTATATATGATGTATTCATATAGGACTGGACCGATTTAATCAGCTTTTCTCATATAATTCCATGATTGAGAAATCTCATTAAATCACAAGATGATCATATATGGATTAACCTTAATCCTGAAGTGATTGCAGACTCCTGCTTGTTTCAAGATAGGGTTTGATATGTTCGTTAAAGATTGCTAAGAGGCACGGTCCGAATCACTTTCACGATGGCACTATTCTGGAGTGGGTGAGGAGTGTGTGTCTCACAGATATGTAATCCATTCCTTCTTGCAGGAAGTAGAAAGGCAATCCCCTTATTTGTTGATCCTAGAAACTGATCAATCTGCCGAGTTCATATTGGTTATGAAGTAATTGATCATTAGTGGGTTGATGGTAAATAATGATGAGATGTATTGAAGAGGGTTTATGGAAACATTCCCGCTTCATTACGGATAGTCTATGGAGGGTTAGTCCATATGTAATGATTATATCAATGGACACTTATTGACTCGACACTTTGAGAATAAGTTATATTTATAATCGATAGAGTTCAATTTCGGCTTTATGGTGGCGTAATTTCGGAATTAATAAGTTGAGTAGAAATGTTCTGTTCTATGAATATTTTATTCAATTTATTGTAGCTACTGGTTATAGGTCCATGGTCCCAGGATGACTCGTAACACGCGAGTGTTTTCTCGTATTGTGGAACCTTGAGATTAAATGAAATAGTTGGTATTTTTAATAAATATACAATATTGTTTATTCGGTAAATAAAATGTAAAATAGAAATGACATTTTCTATTATCCCATGGCACAATAGTGGCACCACATGTGAGGAAATTAGGAGAAGTAATTTTCCTGGATTATTTCACATGTGTAATTAATTAATTATTTGTTAAATAATTAATGGATATATTAAGAGATTGGTTTCCTAATAATTCTCTATTATTTATGGTAAATATCTTTTCCTTTAGGAAAAATGTAATTGTCTTGTGAAAGGAATAACTCTCTCTTGACTAGTTGTATTCCTATATAAAGAGAGTTCCTCCCAACACCAAAAACACACAAAAATTGCGCCACCTACATAAAAAGGAAGAGAAAAATTAGTTTCTTGTTCTAGTCATTGGGAGGCATATTCAAGGAGGCTTCACTACGAGGATCGATGTCCACCAGTCATCGTTTGGAGATACAATCCTGAAGATCACGGCTTCTATTCTGTTGGGTAAATCTTCAACTTTCTTGTAGTTAGATTAATTTATTATGCGAATCATATCGTGGAAAAATCGAAAAACGAATTTTAATTTGTTGCTTCCGCTGTGCATGTTCGAGCATCTCGGTCGGTGCTTTGAATCAGATCTGATTTGGGTCCTGTATATCCAACATGTGGTATCAGAGCAAGGTTGAAGCGATTTTACGATCTTGATTGCATAATTAATTAATAAGGAGTGGAATTGAATAAAAATTGAATCTTTTATATGTTTATTATTTACATGCGTATGTGGGTGAATGCTCTTGGTTGACGAGATGGATTGGGGTTGGTATTGTTTACCCGTTAGATCTGTTGTAAACCTTTTTTCGGGTATAGGAAATTATGTGAGTTGTTGTAATTTTAATTTCCTAGAAAAGTAGTCTTTTTTCCGGCTCTGTTGTTCTTTATTTAAACACGAAGCTTTCCATCAATAACGAGAGGGTGGAGCAGTGGTTCGAAGTTCAAATTCAGATACCGACGTCTAGGGTTCGAGTCACCCCAGACGTGTTTTTATTCAATTTTTCCAGAAAAGTTGCAGTTTTGGTGAATAAGAAAAAAAATAGTTGCAGCAGCTGGGAATCGAACCCGCGCGGCTACGGAAGGAAGGAGGACACAAAAAAATAGTTGCAACAGCCGGGAATCGAACCTGCGCTGCTACGGAAGGAAGGAGGACGTGCTGACCAACTTTGCCATGAAGCAGATTGAGGAGAAATCGGATCGGCTTATATTTACGGATGCAGATTCTGTTTTCTGTAATAGAAAATTAGTAAACCTATTAGATTGGGTTTAGTTTTTTATTTTCAGATAGATTGGATACGGAGGAACCAACGGTCCATCTTAGTGGTTTACTTTACGCATTTATTTTCTTAAGTGATTACATATGTGATATAACCATGTAATAACATGCATCATATTCACAAATTCCACTCGTAGCATATGCATACATGTAGATAATTAATTTTAGCAATAATTCGGCATGTATGAACACGTAATTAATGTCGATTAATTTAGGTAGTTAATTAAATTAATTGAGCAAACGGAATTTTATCTGGATATAAAATTCACATGAAAAAAAAACATTACGGGGTAAGTTTGATTTTGAGATCTTAAATCCTTCGGGGATTTAATTATGTAGTGGCTGGATAAATGGGATTTTGATGATCGAAAAATTCGGAAAATCGTGAAAAGATAGGACAAAACTAGACGGTATTTGGAACCATTAAGTTGGTGATTGCTTTTCTTGACTTATTGTTTTCGAATTATTGGAATAATTCTAAGATCCTAAATTTTTTTTATCATGGCAAGATTAGGACTATAAAATTCTTTGATGAATTTTTGTTTTGTAGTGTCTACACAAATTTCTAAATAATCGATAAATTGGAAAATCATGAATAAGGTGTGGCTAGTTAGACGGTATTTGGAACCGATAAACTAGTGGGAGCTTTTAAATTTCGCGATTTATTGTTTTTTCGAATTATTGGGAAATTTAATAAGTCTTAATGTATTAAGATTATAAAATTCTTGGTGAATTTTAATTGTGTATTGTCTACACAAGGAATTTTCATAAATCCATAAAATTAGAAAATCATGAATATAGTGACACTACTTAGACGGTATTTGGAACCGATGAACTAGTGGGAGGATTAATTTAAATATTCATGATTTATTATTTTTTCCGGATTGTGAAGAAATACTGAAAATCCTAATAAGACTACCTATTTTACAAAATAACGAGTAGGAGCGGGGAATGTGACAACCGACCCCATGGCCTTTACTGTTGGCACAAGCACGTGAGAGAATGGTGATGCCTCGCGCCGCTTTGATTTCGGCCCCCTACGGATGGCTTTCACCGCTATCAACATCCAAGGCTTGGTCTCCGAAAGGATAGGATTTTGAGTACTTGTCGGATCACTGGCCTACCCTACGGCAGCATACTCGGGGCATAATTAAAAATATGAAACAGTCGGTCACACTCACAAGGATATTTTTGGAAATATCTTGGCTGAAAAAGAAAGGTAATCAACAATTAAATAGGAGATATTTGATTCTCAATGGTTTAATTCTTGAGAGAGATTGTCTCAATTTAATCGTCACCTCTTTGACCTACCCTACGGCGGCACGGTTGGTGTGAGATTAAATCCTTGGAATGGTAGGATAAACTGCATGCATGACATCACATTTATTATTCCTAAAATCCTTACTAGTTGTGGTGTATGATTTGATTTTTATATTTCTGTCATAATTTATTTTATAACTACATATTACCTCAAGGTGACTAGACTGCTTAAGTAATTAAAATTGACAGATGATGACTTCGTGAAAGTGGAAAAGTAATAAGAACGTTGAACTCAATAATCGAGAATGCAAATTAATTTTTCGGAAGATGATATTCCTTTTAGCCTACAAACTTAAGTGACATTGATAAGTATGTCACTGCTGTCACTCGTGTTGAACGGGAGACAATTTAAAATTAGTTCAAAGATGATGAGAATGATTTGGCATCAATCTCACTGGACATTCCACAGAGAGTAGTGTTTACGCAAATGAACTGCTAGTTCGCGTCTATTTTCTTTAAAGAAATCCAAGAATGGGAAAGAATGTCTAAAAATGTAAGTCACCAAAACTAAATATGTTAAAGGCTAAACCGAAATATTAATAAAAGAAAATATAGGATAAGGAAAGTGATTTCGGATCACTAACGTATGAATCCTTAGAGACTTTCTTAACCGAGTATTTTGACTCAGAAACTAGAGTTCTTTTTTAAGAACAAGGTAGCTGGGCATTTATTATAAAGAATAGACAACGGGCAGTTATTTCAACTAAGATAGTGGGAGTGATATAAGGAAAGAAATTTCGGGTTTTAATCCTTGAATACCGCAGAAATTCAATTTATGTTTTCAGATTCGTTGGAACAAATGGATTCACTTTCACATCGATAACTTAGTTTCCTTAAAGAAAGTGAATATGACATTTGTATACGATTCTGAGACTTGGACTTTTGTTTGGAAAAGTCAAAACCACTAAGTAATACTGCAAAGGCATATTTAACACATCATAAGCTATTAAGACAAATGGTTTCCATATTAAGATAAACAATTCTTCAGCATCTATTAATTAGTGCATATATCCTAAAGATAAGATCTACAGACTGGCTAAGGGTGATTCCTATCTTCCAATCTAAGAACATTATCTCAAAAGAAAAATGACTAAGTAACCTTTCAATTGGGAAAGGATACTAAAATTGAAGAAGTATGAAAGCTTGTTCATATTGACATTCGGGGTATTATGAAGGATACAAGCTAGTGGGAGGTTTTGAGTGAGAGCCAATTTGTCTAATGACTACTCGAAACGCCGATAGTTTATCTAAATATTTGGAGGAATCTCTGATATTACCAGAGAAGAGAGTATTCCATGCTCAGATATGGGCTATAGCACAATTTTGGCACTGATGCTTGGCCTACCTCCGAGTGAAACGATTTCACTGAAAGGATGAACCATGGATTGCCTTATATAGTTATTGATATTCTACGATACACTACTTAACTCAATTAAGATATTGATTGCATAATAACGGTTCAGATTATCATGTAAAACCGACAAGTCTACCTTAGAAGATGCCTATGAATTTATGGATGATGAGTGAAGTACATTTACTCCACTTCTGTAAATAGAGGCATTAAGCACCTGTGCTTGATAACGCTTTAAGTGGTACCAATAATTTTACCCTTATTCACCCCAAATTTTGCTCAAGAGAGGATAGATAGGCTCGTTATTATGTGGAATATATGTTAAGTGCATGTTTCTAGGATAATAATTCTGTATCAATGTTATTTTCCCGAAGACTTGGTACTATTTTGTCTCGTTTTGTGTGTTTTATAGGATGTACCGAATCTGAAGCATTACAGAATGGATCTAGACAGAATGAAAAATATTGTGCCAAGTTATTAAAGTACAAGAAGAAGTCTGCTAAAGAAAAATAAGAAAAGTCGGCCCAGTTTACCGAGGGTTAGGGCCGGTAAACCGAGGACTTGTTGAACACGTAATCGATTATGCCGCCTCTACTAGGTCGGTTAGGGTTTTAGAGAGTCATAAGTCGGCTATTGTATCTATATAAGGCCGCATATACTGATTATTACATAGTTCATTATCAAATCATCAAATACATTATATAATTTGATGAAATAACGTTATTCCAAGCTTTTGAGGAGTTATTTCTGGTTTTCTCCCTTTCTCCACCATCTCTAGCTTGAGTAGATCGAGCTAGATATCCATTGTTGAAGGTATGAAGCTTTGACGTTCCTTTTCGCCTTAAATATGGTAGATCTGTTCTATTTATGTGTTTTAGTTAATCTGCATGTTTAAAGACCGCATAATTTACTTGGATTAATCGTAATTGAGCAATGTAGATCTAGGAATAGGAAAAGCTGGCCCCGGTAAACCGGCGGTCTATACCGGTTTACCGAGGCATTATTTCGGAAACCTAATACTTGGATTCACTACAGCTACGTACGTTGATCGACTGGTTTAATTGACGGTAGGTTAGATCTGGCCAATCTGCTTATTGTAATCGTAAACTAGCATGAAATATGAATAGTGAAGTGCTAAGTTTGGACATAGTCTTGAATGGACCCTAGGAACGTACTGATCAATGTCGACAGCTGTCTAGGCAGGTTAGCGGTATGAGTTAGCGCTCGATATCGGTAATTCTAGTTCTTTATGCGTATGGGCTATTATGGACCAATTAAGAAGAGTAGCTTGCGTATAGATTGTCTACTACCATTGTTGGAGTAGATAGGAGTAGGAGTTTCACCCGTAGCTGATACTGATAATTAAAACGAAAGCTCGCTCGATTAATTTAAGGAAATTATGTGGGGAAGTAAACATAACGATTAACTAATCCAAGTTAGTAGATCGGTGAGAAGAGTGGGAGAAATACCAAAGTTGTTTTATGTTCATTGTTGGTCCATGACCGCCTCTAAGTTGCTTCTTAATTAGGTTAGGATCGTTTATACTTATAGTTGCATTGTCTTTGTGGGATCGACCTTGACTTGCATTTACTATACTACGATGTACCTAGTATTCTTGCTAGTAATATCGATGTTAGTGACTTACACGCGATCAAGATTTTTGGCGCCATTGCCAGGGACAATGACCAATTTTAAATATAAACGTTTTAATCCTAATTAAGAAGTCGTTTTTATTTTATTTTATTTTATTTTATTTTGAGTCTTTAGTCGTTCTAGATCAAACCTGCACTTATTAAAATGCCAGAAGGAGAAATTTTAGGGCCGGCTTTCCGTGATTTACCCCCAGGTTACCGAGGCCTGGAAAATTGAATTCTGACAGCCCCTGTTATTCTGTGTTATTCCCTATTCATTTTAGTTAGTAGGTCCACAACAGTTGGGATTATACCCAACTGAAGCGAAAGTAGCTAACCTTTTCTTTGTTTTATTTTTTCTTTTTTGGAAGAAGATCAGAACACTTCAGAGATTTGATCAAACCAGAGTTGAAAAAGAGCAAACAAGTCAAACAATATGCCTCGGACAATATTGAACGTCACACCGATTTCCATGTACCCTTATCAGATGCTAGAGTGCATTATAAAGCTATTAAGAAGGGGGTGGAAAAAGAGAAAGAAGCAGTCAAGCAAGAGCCTGAAGAGAACTTAAAGGAGTATAGCACGTACCGTCCAGGTGAGTTCCATATCGAGCTGATTGAAATATCGTCTTCGGATTATGATTCTGATGATCCTGAAGAGGATCCTAACATGATGTTCTCTGAGCCTGAGGATTACCCAGGCTCAGACGCCATGGTGAAGTTACGAGACCCTGGCACGTTCCGACTCCCAATTTCTGTTAATGGTATATCAGTAGGATTAGGTGTCTGTGACTCTGGCTCGAGTTGCAACATTCTACCTTTTTCATTCTGCCAGAAGATTAAGCTTCCGGTCGTTATGAATCAAACTCGAACCATGACTTTCATCGATAGGACTAGAGATATGACTGACGGTCTGCTCGGGAAGTGCACGATTAAGGCAGGATGGTTCACTTTTCCAATTGATTTCACGGTTATAGACGTACCAGAGGACCCAAGTGCCCTAGTTTTGTTAGGAAGACCTTTCTTAGAGACATGCTGAGCAGTCATGGATTTTGATAATGGGGAGATTACTTTGAGGTTGAATAATGCTGATGTATCTTTCAAAATCTTAGAGCCCCTAGAAAATAGGTCGGAAAGTTGCAAGATGACATATGATTCAGGAAAGGTGGAAATTATGGAGATAGAAAAGGAAGGGCATAAGCATAGAGAGGTTGTAGTAGAAACCGTTAAGTAGGAATTCATGAGATTAATGCTGAGAAGAGAGAAGGAAAGGACCACAACAAGACGCTCACGGAAGCTAGTCCTTCCGTGTTGTGTAGTGAACACTTTGAGCTTAAAGTAGGGAATGTGGAATCCTTGGGTCTAAAGTCTAAATCTCGACGTAGAGGCAGACCTAGTACACAAGCTAAGAGAGAGAGGCATGCTAGGAAAAGAGCTCAAAAAGGTCCTATAAAGATGCAAACCTATGGAACAAAATTTTGGCGAGTTAAAGCTCCAAACCCTGAATGATCGGAGATCTGAAGAAAGTCGAACTAGTGACTATAAACTCATAACTATTTCTTTAAACACTTAGGTAGATTAGGAATGAATAAAAGTAGTTGGATGAAGGGACGAGCTTCTTTTCATCCTACCGCACCCTTAGGCTTGAAACCGATGGTTGTTGGGAAGGTTTTTTATTACTCGTTGTGGATTCTAGTGAAGTAGGTTAGGATTGAGTCAGAAATAGCAACAGAAAGAGTAAGAGGATAGTCAATTTGAGGTCAGAATTGAGCAGAGAGGTTGAGTAAAGAGTGCAGAAAAGACAGACAGAGAAATCTGGGGAAATAGAACCCCCAGTAAACCGTGGATTACCTCCGGGTTACCGAGCATGGATTTTCAGATTTCTGAACGTCAGTTTATAAAGCTATATTTTTAGAGACACGTGGAGGACAAACATTGCATTAGACACCACCAATCAGCAGAAACCGTCCCAATTTCCCTTCTTTTCAAAATTTTCATCCTTTCCCACACTACACCATAACTCCACCTCAATCCCATCAATCACCCCCTCAAATCCTTCAACCTAATAACTTCTCTCCTATTATCCCACCAAATCCTTCCACCTTCCATCATTTCTCCTATTTAAACCACCATTTCACCACCATTATCATCACTCTCATCTACCATCATCTCCTTTAATCACCAAAATCTCCCATTTATTCTTCTTCTTATAACCAGTCGGCCACCATCACCACCACTCTCACCACCAAACCTCCACCAAACCCAAACCCTTTTCCATCTCACCCAACCTAACACACCCATTTTCTTCATCCCTGTTGCTGTCTAGTGTTGCTGTGCTAGTGAAGTGCTGCAATTCTTCTTCCTTCTTCAACAACAGCACAGTCCCAAAAAGACAAACAAAAAAATCAGGGCGGTAATTGGGACCCCCTGCCTGTTTACCGAGGTTAACTTTATCAAAATCAGCATCAACATCAGTTACTGTTATCATCTAAGATGGGTCCCAAGCATAGCCGATCAGCTGTTTGTCCCAGTGGTTATCAGCGTATCTACGGAGATGCTAACCCTTTGATAGACGGGGTTGATCAATTCCATTGATTGGAAATCTGTGAACCGTTCCGAGGGCATTGGAACGCAAGACCAGTTGCTCGAGCATGGGGCATGGAATTGGATGATTGTGGAGATATCTTGCCCCAAGCCCTACAAGAACAAGACATATTGGATATGGCTGAGGCACTGACACGGTTCAACGCTATGGTGGTGCGGGAATTCTATGATTATGTCTTGCACAACCCATGAGCCACATATGCTATGGTCTATGGCGTTAATATTGATTTTTCTATTGAGCGGATCAATGCTCATTTTGGGGTTTGAAATCCACCGGTGGGCCCGGATGAGTACATATCCTCGAGCAACATTGAAGATATAGAGAGGATGAACATGATAGCTAATTTTTTTTAGGGTGCAATGGAAGCGCAATCCTGCTAGAGCCCCCATCATCTTCCTAGAAAATGAATTATCTTGGGATCAGAAGATGGTCAACAGATTTGTTTGTGTCCGCCTTCTACCGACCAAGCACACGGTCTCTGTCACCTCCAAGAGGGTGGAGTTTATGTTCTATCTGGAGGATGGATCTCCAGTCAACATCGGTCTCCTGATGCATAGCCGTATTCAAGAGCTTGCCACCACATCTGAGCGTGAGTTGTTGCCATACGGGCTGATGATTGAGATGTTTGCTTTAGAGGACGAGGTGAAAATTCTCGTCAGTGATGATTGGGAAGATCCTGAGCCAATGATCAGTTCATAGTCTGTTCAAAATGTACCAAGACGGGTCAGTCAGAGAACTGAGAAGAAGCGTACTCCGGTCCACGGAGCACCCCGGACTCAAAGAGCCTTGCTAGAGGAGCACTCGAGAGAGATTGCGAGTCTGCATAGCAAGATGGATAGGATTATTATAGACTTCTTTGGCATACCTCCATCGACCCCACCACCTAGAACTGCCCCACATCACCGAGCCTCATCTTCGGCCCCTGCTGCCTCAAGTTCTGGACCACCTGCCGGTTTTGAGCCTAGAGATTACTGGGAGGGTTATTCTGATGAGGATTAGTCTTTTCTTTCTTTTCATTGTTGTTGTTTTCCATTTTCTTGTTTTTATTTTTCTTTCCTATCTAGTTGATGTAGCATAATTTTAATAATATAATGATTTTGTCGGCTTAAATTGTTTGGAGTTATTTATTTTCTCTTTTACTGCCGCCATTTTATTATACGGTTTCTTGTCACCACTATTCTTCTTGGTTTGTTTGAGATACTTAGCACAGATTATTCAAGGACTACTTAAGCCCGGCGCATTGTACGAGGATCCAATTCTTCTAAGGTTCCGCCCTTAACCGAAGCTAAGTTCCTTTTCATTTTTCACCTTACACATTGGGGACAATGTTTCATTTAAGTGGGGGGTAAGGAATATCACTTAGCTTCTTAGCACTATATTCCATGAATTGCGTGATTATCTTGGTTCTCTTTGATGCACGTTTCACCACTTAGACATCGATTCATTTCGACATAATTTCAAAAAAAATATAATATTTTTGATCTTTTCGAGTTAATTGACTTCATCTTTGTTTCCCTATGTACAAGTAAGAGTAAGAGCCCACTACTGAAGTAGTGGCGTATTAAGCGCATATTTTGTTATGAGCCACCATTTTAAGCACGTATAACTCACTTTCCTTGCTGTGTAGTCGATAGCATATTGCTTTGACTAGAGTTGACCCTGGCTTCATCTCGAATTATGTTTCACCAACGCTTGTAAAGGCAAAGGAATTTCGGATTCTGTAGTTTATCAAGAGTGGGGTTGTGAGGATAGATAAATCAATGAGGGTTCACCCACCAAGAAATAGAAATGCATTGAAATATATACATCTATATTCTCTTTGGCAAAAATCTGAGCCGATGGAGCGTGAAACGCACGACTTTTGCATAGTCCGATAAACGCGAGCCTAAGAGTAATACCTACTCGGTTCTCGATCCGCCTTGCCAACTAATTTGAATAATAAATAACACGTTTGAGATTGGTTAGTTTGACTACGGGTTGATGTAATGTGAGATTGTATTCATTACTAAGCGGTTGTGAAAGTTATTGCACACACACATTGGCTCATGATGTGAATAGTGTTTAATGCGTTACTGATGGATATGAGTGTCATGATCTTGATCTTGACTTTGTGAGGCATAGTTGTTTTTAATTAACTTGTGTACTGATCAGGGTGTTGTTTCTTTTTCACCTTTTTGCTCGGGATGATCAAAAGCTAAGTGAGGGGTAGTTGATAACGCTCTAAATGGTACCAATAATTATACCCTTATTAACCCCAAATTCTGCTCAAGAGAGGATAGATAGGCTCATTATTATGTGGAATATATGTTAAATGCTATGTGCATGTTTCTAGGATCGTAATTCTGCATCTATGTTATTTTCCCGAAGATTTGGTACTATTTTGTCTCGTTTTGTGTGTTTTATAGGATGTACCGAATCTGGAGCATTGGAGAATGGATCTGGACCAAAAGAAGTTTATTGGGCCAAGTGATTAAAGTCCAAGAAGAAGTCGATGAAGAAAAAGAAGAAAAGTCGGCCCGGTTTACCGAGGGCTAGGGCCGGTAAATCGAGGACTTGTTGAACACGAAATTGATTCCGCCGCCTCTACTAGAGTGGTTAGGGTTTTAGAGATTCATAACTCGGCTATTGTATCTATATAAGGCCGCATATACTGATTATTACAATATAGTTCATTATCAAATCTTCAAATACATTATATAATTTGATAAAATAAAGTTATTCCAAGATTTTGAGGAGTTATTTTTGGTTTTCTCACTTTCTCCACCATCTCTAGCTTGAGTAGATCGAGCTAGATCTCTATTGTTGATGGTATGAAGCTTTGAACGTTCCTTTTTGTCTTCAATATGGTAGATCTATTCTATTTATGTGTTTTAGTTAATGTGCATGTTTAAAGACCCCATAATTTACTTGGATTAATCATAATTGAGCAATGTAGATCCAGGTTTAGGAAAAGCTGACCGCGGTAAACCGGCAGTCTATACCGGTTTACCGAGGCATTATTTCAAAAACCTAAAACTGGGATTCACTACAGCTATGTTGATCGACAGTTTTAATTAACGGTAGGTTAGATCTGGCCAATAAGCTTATTGTAATCGTAAACTAGCATGAAATATGAATAGTGAAGTGCTAAGTTTGGATATAGTCTTGAATGGACCCTAGGAACATGCTGATCAATGTCGACAACTGTCTAGGCGGGTTAGCGGTATGAGTTAGCGCTCGATATCGGCAATTCTAGTTCTTTATGCGTATGGGCTATTACGGACCAACTAAGGAGGGTAGCTTGCGTATAGATTGTCTACTACCATGTCAGAGTAGATAGGAGTAGGAGTTGTACCCGTAGCTGATACTGATAATTAACACGAAATCTCGCTCGATTAATTTAAGAAAATTATGTGGGGAAGTAAACATAACGATTAATTAATCCAAGTTAGTAGATCGGTTAGGAGTTGTTTTATGTTCATTGTTGGTCCATGACCGCCTCTATGTTGCTTCTTAATTAGGTTAGAATCGTTTATACTTATAGTTGCATTGTCTCTGTGGGATCGACCTTGACTCGCATTTACTATACTATGATGTACCTAGTATTCTTGCTAGTAATATCGATGTTAGTGACTTACACGCGTTCAGTGCTTGAAGGTAGGATTGGAGATATTGCATACACGTTCAGATGGAGACTGTTCATGAAAGATCCTAATGCAATGAGAAAAGGTTGGTTATAAGATTCTGAAAATTGGATAATAAAGGTACTCAAGAAGTTACTGTCTGATTTAATCAGACCACATCCAAGATTGGTTGTTGGGGATTACGCTAATAAATGCCACTAAACCAGATCAGAATATCGATCCACCAAATGCAGTGGGAGTATGGTTTAACCATTGACTCATTGTGATTATGCAGACTTTATAGTCTGCTGGGGTGATTGTTAACCTATGGTCTTTTGGAAGAACTGTATAGGATTCTAATAAAAGGAGGTTGGTTTAAAGCCATAAACTTGTAAATAGACTTTACGTACTCCAGTTCTCTTCACAATTTTGTAGAACCACCTGAGTGTCTCAGGCCTAGTGGGAGTAATTGGATCTATGTGATGAAGAGTTGAATGAATGGGAAAGTTTATTTTTCAAGGAAACACCAAGTGGCTAGGGGTAATTCTCTGAGAAGTAGATAGTTCAATAAGGGTGATGCCCTGAAACTCTCTCACCATTCAGCCTTGCTTGAATCCATGGAAAGCAGAAAGATTAACAGGGGTGATGCCCTGAAACTTTCTTGCCGTACACCGGAACAGAAATGTTTTTAGCTTAAAGCCAATGGCATATTGACTGCCTTTGCTTATATCCATCGGTGGATTAAAGCAAACCTCTAGGTCATTAAAAGCCACATGTTTGAAATATGTGGACTTGACCAGAATATTGATGAGCCTTTTATAGACCAGAAAATCAATATTGGTAAAGAGTAGTCGTTAGTGTTAATGAAAGGTGACACTGCAATAGTTGTAAGCAGCATGGGTGTGTTATCTGAAGTCAGAAACTGACGAGCCAGAACTTTTCTAAACTAGAGAAGTGGACTATATTTTTAGAAATCGATTCGGTCGAATTCATGAGAATAAGTTGATGGCCGTATCCCATCCATCTTATTGGTTAAGATGATAATTCATTTTTGTATGCAAAATTCAACGAGAGATTTCCTTCCCAACCCCTCACCGAATAATTCTCTCAGTCTTTGGATAAAGAGAAAATGGGATAAAATCTCTGATGGATAGAGAATGTCAGATTATTAAAAGTCAATTAGAGTCGAATCTTGGATTCAAGCGTTGGAAAGCAGTATAGTACATCCTTAAGTATCTTCAGGAAAACGAGGAAAATATGCGTGTATATTCGGTTACAAACCTGAGGATTGATTACACTGATTCTGACTTTCATTCAGGTTTAAGGATGATCGCTAGTCGATCTCGGGTTCAGTGTTTACTCTTAGTGATAGGGCTATAGTATGGAGAAATCCAGGACCACCAATTCGACTTTGTAAGTAGAAACATAGCATCTCTTGGAGCAACTAGAGAGGTGATATAGCTTAAAGGTTACTTGCTGATCTGGAAGAAAATTCCAGGCCTGGGTAAGCCGATATCACCTCACTGTCAAAACAGTGGAGAGGTAGCTTATGCAGAGGATCTTCACAATCACAAGAGGTCAAAAGCATATTGAAAGTAAGCACCACCTGGTCAGACAGACCATGCAGAGAGGCGACGTTTTGGTCCTAAAGATCACCTCGAAACCAACAACCTGCTGATAGGTTTAACCAAGTCGCGTGGCATCTAATGTCACTGTTAAGAGCTTGGCGGGTATGAAATTGGGAGATGTGTCTCATCTGCTTTAGAGCAAGTGAGAGAATATTGTGAATAGAATAAGGGTGTTGTGTGTTGTACAAAAAAGTGTTGCTTATCTTTACGGGCAAGTAAGAGATTGTTGGATGTAGTGCCCGAAAGACAATTGTTGCTTGTCTATATGGGCAAGTGGGAGATTGTTGGAAGTAGCACCCGAAAGACAACTTATGTAATTATTTTTATAATTAATAAATGATAGGTTTATTCTCATCTTATTATTTGCTTCGTGCTTATAAGTAACACACTACTGAAAACCATAAGTTGTATCATATGTAGCCATATAACTTAGTGTGTGTCACACGCGAGGATTAAGTTTATGGTGATACACTTAAATTGTTAGACCGTGGTGAACTTAATCAAATTATGGGGTCTATTGATTAAACCACCATTAGTGCGCCCAGAACACTTTACGGTGTGACCGTCTTATCTGGACCGTCGATATTGTTATCTAAGTGGGGCATTTATATATGATGTATTCATATAGGACTATACCGATTTAATCTACTTTTCTCATATAATTCTGTGTATGAGAAATCTCATTAAATCACAAGATGATCATATATGGATTAACCTTAATCCTGAAGTGATTGCAGACTCCTGCTTGTTTCAAGATAGGGTTTGATGTGTTCGTTAAGGATTTCTAAGAGGTGCGGTCCGAATCACTTTCACGTTGGGACTATTCTAGAATGGGTGAGGAGTGTGTGTCTCACAGATATGGAATCCATTCATTCCTGTAGGAAGTAGAAAGACAATCCTCTTATTTGTTGATCCTAGAAACTGATTGATCGGCCAAGTTCATATTGGTTAGGAATTAATTGATCACTAGTGGGTTGATGGTAAATAAGGATGAGATGTACTGAAGAGGGTTTACGGAAACATTCCCGCTTCATTACGGATAGTCTATGGAGGGTTAGTCTGTCTGTAACGATTATATCAATGGACACTTATTGACTCGACACTTTGAGAATAAGTTATATTTTTATTCGATAGAGTTCAGTTTCGGATTTATGGTGGCGTAATTAATTGCGAAATTACTAAGTTGAGTAGAAATGTTCTGTTCGATGAATATTTAATTCAATTTATTGTAGCTACTGGTTATAGGTCCATGGTCCCTGGGTTGGCTCCTAACACATGAGTGTTTTCTCGTATTGTGGAACCTCGAAAATAAATTAAATAGTTGATCTATTTAATGAATATGTAATATTGTTTATTCGGTAAATAATATGTAAAATAGAAAAGACATTTTCTATTATCCCATGGCACAAAAGTGGCGCCACATGTGAGGAAATTAGGAGAAGTAATTTTCTTAGATTATGTCACATGTGCAATTATTTATTTATTTGTTAAATAATTAATGGATGAATTAAGAGATTGGTTTTCTAATCTTATTTATGGTAAATATCTTTTCCTTTAGGAAAAAGGTAATTGTCTTATAAGTGAGGAGTGTGTGTCTTATTATTTGCCTCGTGTTTATAAATAATACACTACTGAAAACCCTAAGTCGTATCATATGTAACCATATAACTTAGTATGTGTCACACGTAACGATTAACTTTATAGTGATACATTTAAATCTTTAGTCTGTGGTGAAATTAATCAAAGTATGGGGTCTATTGATTAAACCACCATTAATGCACCCAGAACACTTTACGGTGTGACCGTCTTATCCGGAGCATCGATATTAGTTATCTAAGTGGGGCATTTATATATGAGGTAGTCATAAAGGACTAGACCGATTTAATCTGCTTTTCTCATATAATTCCGTGATTGAGAAATCTCATTAAATCAGAAGATGATCATTTATGGATTAACCTTAATCCTGAAGTGATTGCAGACTCCTGCTTGTTTCAAGATAGGGTTTGGTGTGTTCGTTAAGGATTGCTAAGAGGCACGGTCTGAATCACTTTCACGTTGGCACTATTCTGGAATGGGTGAGGAGTTTGTGTCTCCCAGATATGGAATTCATTCCTTCCTGCGGGAAGTAGAAATTCAATCCCTTTATTTGTTGATCCTAAAAACTGATCAACCGGCCGAGTTCATATTGGTTATGAACTAATTGATCACTAGTGTGTTGATGGTAAATAAGGATGAGATGTATTGAAGAGGTTTTACGGAAACATTCTCGCTTCATTACGGATAGTCTATGGAGGGTTAGTCTGTATGTAATGATTATATGAATGGACACTTATTGAATCGACACTTTGACAATAAGTTATATCTATAATCGATAGAGTTCAGTTTCGGATTTATGGTGGCGTAGTTCCAAAATTAATAGGTTGAGTAGAAATATTCTGTTCGGTGAATATTTTATTCAATTTACTGTAGCTACTGGTTATAGGTCCATGGTCCCCGGGTTGGCTCCTAACACAAGAGTGTTTTCTCGTATTGTGGAACCTCGAGAATAAATTAAATAGTTGGTCTGTTTAATAAATATGAAATATTGTTTATTCGGTATATAATATGTAAAATAGAAAAGACATTTTCTATTATCTCAGGGCACAAAAGCGGCGCTACATGAGAGGAAATTAGAAAAGTAATTTTCCTAGATTATGTCACATTGTAATTAATAATTTATTTGTTAAATAAATAATGGATAAATTAAGAGATTGGTTTTCTAATAATTATCTCTAATTTATGGTAAATATCTTTTCCTTTAGGAAAAAGGTAATTGTCTAGTGAAAAGGATAACTCTTTCTCTTGATTAGTTATTTTCCTATATAAAGAGAGTTCCTCCCAATACAAAAAACACTCAAAAATTTCGCCACCTACATAAAAAGGAAGAGAAAAATTAGTTTTTTGTTCTAGTCATTGGGAGAAGAGAAACTATGGTTTTTCTGGGGCATATTCAAGGAAGCTTCACTACGAGGATCGACGTCCACCAGTCGTCGCTTGAAGACACGGCTTCTCTTTTGTTGGGTAAATCTTCAACTTTCTTGTAGTTACATTAATTTATTATGCGAATCATATCGTGGCAAAATCAAAAAAACGAATTTTAATTCGTTGCTTCCGTTGTGCATGATCGAGCGTCTCGATCGGTGCTGTGAATCAGATCTGATTCGGGTCCTGTATATCCAGCAAAAGCATCCACTTTTTCCAATGAATTTCCGCCGCTCATCCTAGCCGAACTAGAAAAAATCACGTGTAAGCCGCTCAATTGTATCACTCAGTTCTGAGGGAATGCGAAAGCACTGCATAATATAAGTTGGGTAGTCTTTAGTACGCTTTTGATAAGGACCTCATTCCCAACCGCTGATAAGAACTTCTCCTTCAAACCACTCGATTTCTTACGTACATGGTCCTCAATAACAGAAAACACATGCCGCTTCCATCTTCCAATCACGAACCGTAGACCCAAGTATTCGCCACTTCCCTCGCCTAGGGGGACCCCAAGAATATGCAACATTGCTTCTTTATCCTCTGTTGCAATAGCTTTTTGAAGTAAATACTTGACTTTTGTACATTTACCATCTGGCCTGATAATGCCTCATAATGCGTCAGAATCGATTTGACTGTGTTTGCGCCTTCCTCATCTACCTGAAAGAAAAGAAGGTTATCATTCACATAAATCAAATGCGACATATGAACTCGTCATTCCGGCCAAAGCATACCCCATGCAAAGTCCCAGCATGAACTGCCTGATTAATAAATGCCGTGAGCCCCTCTGTGCATATGATAAAGAGAAAGGGCGATAGGGGAGCCTCTTGGCAAATTCCATGTGTAGGCCGAAACCATATAATGGGTTTTCTTTTAATGAGAGCCTGAAAAGATACCGTACGAACCATATGTATAATCAACGAAACAAGCCACCCTGGGAAGTGCATGACATACATAATTGGTGATAGATAATTCCGCTCTAATCCGTCAAACGCCTTATCCATATCTAACTTAAGAGCCGCATGCCGCTTGCAGCCCGGAAAACCACATTCAATGAATGAAAATCCTTGAAATCCATGATAGCATTATAAGTAACGAGCCTACCAGGCACAAACGCACTTTTGGTTGCTCGAGATAACAAAGGAGTAACCGAATTAAAACGATTGACAAGAACCGGAGAAATCAACTTGTATTCCGAGTTACACAAGCTTATAGAACAAAAATCAGAAACACGAACCATACTTTTTACCTTATGGAGTAAGTTAATAAAGGTCCTAATGAGGGCATAAATATCCCTTCACCATTCCGAAAATCCATAATTATTGGCATAATGGAAAGGCCAAGCGTAGACCAGCACTTCTACAAGAAAATCACATGCATACCATCCAGTCCGGGCGATTTGCCATCAATGACGTAAACTTGTGCAACATTACTTAATTAAATCAAGTATATCACCGAAATATTCAATTCAATAGTACAATTGTTCAAAAAGTATAAATCATAAAAAAAATTACCAAAAACTAATCAAGGAAAAATAACAATTAAATCTCACGGTAGAATGCCAAAAATAAATACCAAAAGTTAATCGTTTAATCTCACTCATGAATAAAAAGTGAGAGTCTTATTCTTTCTTTTTCCCCGGGAAACAAAAGATTTTATTAATCGCCGGACGAACGCCGGTAAAACATAATTACAACGCCGGACACCGCCGGTAAAGCATAAACACAACGCCGGACACCGCCGGAGAAGGCCGGAAAACAACCGGACAAAACGGACACAGACTTACAAACTTTACTACAACACAAAGCCAGGCAACAGATTGGAAAGAGGGTGCTGGACGAAATAGAAAACATTCTCCAAAGGAAGAGGGCATCCAGAACACATAGGTCCTCTAAAAACAATCTATTACCCGACATACAATACGGACTAAAAAAGAAAAAAGAAATATACTACAACAGACTAGAAAAAAGCTGCCGGCCACCAACACTAGGCACCAAACCGTAGATACCCCGACAAACACATCCGTTCAGGAGCAAGCAACGAAAGTATGAACAGAAAGAGTGCCGGAGAAACCAGCGGAATGCACCAAAGCACCAGGAAGACGCCAACCGACGAACAAGGGCCGCCAGCCAAGAGGCCAAAACCTCTATCGAATGACCGGAATCAGCAGATCAGACCTGGGAACCTTCCGGCAAAATGAGATGAAGGCCGACAGACACATAAAGCAGATCTACATCCGTGGATCTCCTCCTCCGCACCGACAAACCGATGTAGAGCAACGCCATCAAAATCGAGGAGATCAGAGTAAAAATAGACAAGGAAAAAAAGACATAAAATATTTAAGTAGCTAAAAGCCTCCTCCGGTGAGTCGCCGGAGGGGCAGGGGGGTCGAACGCTGTTAAAAGTAGGGGCAGAGGTTTTCGAAGGAGAGAGAGAGAGAAAGGTCTCTAATGTTGCGAGAGACTTATTCAAAAGGACAAAAATAGCATGAAAAATTAATAGAATTCGAATTCCAGCACTTAATAGAATACTTCTACAAGAAAATCACGTGCATACCATCAAGTCCGGGCGATTTTCCATCAATGACGTAAACTTGTGCAACATTACTTAATTAAACCAAGTATATCGCCGAACTATTCAATTCAACAGAACAATTGTTCCAAAAGTATAAATCATAAAAAAAAAAATACCAAAAACTAATCAAGGAAAAATAACAATTAAATCTCAGAGTAGAATGCCAAAAATGAATACCAAAAGATAATCGTTTAATCTCACTCATGAATAAAAAGTGAGAGACTTATTCAAAAGGACAAAAATAGCATGAAAAATTAATAGAATTCGAATTCCAGCACTTAATAGAATACCGCTCAATTTTATTTTATTTTTAATAGAATTGGAATTCCAGCACATAAGTTTTTGTTTTTTGTTTTTTGTTTTTTTTTTTTTTGTGTGTGGCTCCTAACAGGGTTCGAACACAGGTTTTCATGTCATTTTATAGTCTAGTTCACCACTACACCGATGCACCTTGTGCACATAAGTTTTCAATTAAAGGAAGAAGACTCCCGTGCGGCTCCTAAAGCATTTTTGTAATACACACAATTATATATTGGGTTAAAAAAGACTCCCCCTCCTCCTGCGTAACCTAACTTGGAAAGAGTATTACTCCTTTTTCTTTTATTAAGAATCCCAGCTAATCAAAATAATACTTTTTTTTTTGAGAAAACAAAATTTTATTAATCTATATCCGCCGAACAGGCGAGTAAAACATCTCCCGGGGGCCAAGAACCCCAAGGAGTTCGAGAAGAAACCAACAATCCATGTCTAGCTAAAAGCTACACTGGGACATTTCCAACGCGCCGAATAAAACAAAAAGAAACAGACTGAAAACTTGACAAAAACGCCAAACAATCCTGAACTAGACACCCGTAAGCAGTGAGATCCTCCCCAGGTCTGCGAAGACTTGCGATACTCGATAGACAGTCATTCTCTACTTCCAGCCGTCCAATCCGAAGGTGTTGCGCCTCCCACAAAGCTAGAAAAATTGCTCGAAGCTCCATATAGTTCATGGGATCGCCCGGATCAAAATGGTACGAGAAGGAGTGTAAAACTAACCCGCGTGAGTCCCGAAAGATTGCCCCAATACCTGCAGCTGTCTCTGTAACCGACGCATCCACATTTCACTTTATGACACCTAACTACGGTTTCGACCATCGATCCGGAAAATGTTTGCTTGAGCCCTGAGACCGATCCACATTTCACTTTATGACACCGTTGCTTCTTTATACTCCGCCGATGCAGCCAAAGACCGCTCACACACCGCAGACACATAGACCGCCTGATTACCAAAGACGGCCAAGCAACGGGCTTTCCAAATTCCCCACATAAGCCACACAAACCTAGCCGCGTCCTGGATGCCCTGGTCGTCTATTAAGCGCATAAAGAACTCCACGAAGGATGCGGAATGAAGATGTTGTAAGGTACCATTGAATGGCGACGCTTGCCGAATTCGGGCTGCCAACTCACACTCAAAGAGGACATGCCGCAAAGTTTCTAGAGTTTCCCCGCATGCCAAACAAAGACCATCCCCGAAACTCCTCCGCTGCAAACCCTGACCAATTGCAAGACAATCATGAAGGCACCGCCACAAGAAATGCTGAATGCGCGGCTGGACAGGAAGGTGCCAACAACTTCTCCATAGGCGGCCCTGGCCTGTCGAACTAGAAGAGCTTGCTTCCTCCGATGGTCGATAAAGAAATAGAGCCAAAAAATAGCCAGACCGAACCGTATACACCCATCTACGATCATAGTTCCAAACTCGTCGATCGGAGTGCCCCTCCGGGGCCACAGTGGTTTCCAAAATAGCGTCCGATTCCTATGGCCGAAACACCAGCCGCACTTTTTTCACATCCCATACCCTAGACCCTGGGATAAGGAGGTCCGAGACAGTGGTGTCTTCCGGAAGCTCGTGCCTTGCAAATGGTATTCGAAACGAAGGTTGTCGATTAACCCAGGCATCATGAAAGATATACACAGACTCACCATCCCCCACACACCACCGCAAGCCATTGTACAGAAGATCTCGTCCCTCAAGAATGCTACGCCACAAATAGGAAGGTCTAGCCCCCAAACCAGCCATCGGGATCATACTATCCTCAAAGTACTTCGCATCCAGCACTTGAGCTGCCAAAGAACCTGGATTTGTAAGGATGCGCCATGATTGTTTAGTCGATAAAGCCAAATTGAAGCACTCCAAGTCCCTAAATCCTAAGCCCCCTAGATTCTTCGGTACACAGCAGGCCTTCCAATTTTTCCAGTGTATCTTACGCTTATTCTTCGTATCTCCCCAAAAGAACCCTCTAATCAATTGCTCAAGCTCGTTGAGTAATGTAGTGGGAATCTTAAAACATTGCATAAAGTACGTGGGAATGGCTTGCAAAGATGATTTAATAAAGACCTCCTTACCTGTTGGCGAGAGTAATTTATCTTTCCACCCGGCCACCTTTTTCCTAATTTTGTCCTGCAAGAAAGCAAACACCTGGCGCTTCTTCCTTCCAATCATGTACGGCAACCCTAGATATTTGCCCGAGCCGTCCCCTAGGGGTATTTGTAACAGATCCGATACCGCCTCCCGCTTTTCCACCGAAACTCCATGTGAAAAGTACAGACTAGACTTATGAAATTTTATTGCTTGACCCGAAAGAGCCCCATACCTACCAAACAGTTCCGCCAATGACTCCGCCGCCCCGTCTAATAGCTCAATGAATACCATGTAGTCATCCGCAAAACGCAGGTGGGAAATAGCCACTTCTTCCACCCTACCGAACCTAATACCTCTCAAAGCTCCTCGGTGCACATAATCATTGAGCAGCGCCGTAAATCCCTCAGTGCAAATGATGAAAAGAAAGGGCGACATCGGATCCCCTTGCCTAATCCCTCTAGTCGGCACAATTCTGCCACTAGGCTTTCCATTAATCAACACTCGATAAGAGACCGTCGTCACGCACCGTCGCACCACGTCAATAAATAATGGAGGAAACCGCATACGCTCCATGATCCGCCAAAGATATTGCCATTCTACTCGGTCAAAGGCCTTGGCCATATCCAATTTTAGTGCCGCATGGTTGTCACATCCGTGCTTTCCGGCCTGTAATGAATGGAATGCCTCAAAAGCAATTATGGCATTATCGGTAATAAGGCGACCTGACACAAATGCACTTTGATTCTCCGAGATCACGTCACCGATCACCCCTTTGAGACGATTAATTAACACACGAGAAATAAGTTTATAGATCGAATTACATAAAGCAATCGGCCGAAATTCTGTCATAAGTGTAGGAGTATCTACTTTCGGAAGCAACGAGATATATGTTTCATTTACCTTCCCCAGAGCAGCACCATTATTCAGAACATCCAACACAACCCGAAGAACATCATCCCCTACTGTGCTCCAAAACTTCTGCAGGAAAACCACATGCATACCATCAGGTCCTGGCGACTTCCTACCTGGGAGCTGTTTCAGAGCGGCACAAACCTCTTCCCGCGTAAAAGCCGCGGCTAAATGTTGTCGGTGCCATCATTTATTTTGGAAAATTGCAACCCGGACAAATCCACGACAGTTTCATTTGATGAGTAAATGGCCCTAATCAAAATACCAAAAGCTAATCAAGGAAAAATAACAAAAACAAAATACATTTATCCGTAGAAACAAAGCTAATCAAGTAAATGGTCCTTTATGATTTATCCGTAGTTTACATAATCAAAATACATTTTAAAAACCTTCAAAAAAAAGGGATGTCGAACAACTCCATAATCCGAATATATTTGATTTTTTTATACTTACTGGGCTCGAATTAACTATCACATGATCTGATTAACAGTGTTTTACTCACTCATGGCATATAAAGAAAATAAATTCATCATGAAATTGAGATAACAACCACGCATATGAACTAGGGTTACCTCAATCTCGCAACAAAGTGAAAATCTTATGAAAAACATCTCAGCAAACGCTTTCAATCAATCCTTCAATCCAATAGAAAAACCCTAAATAAAATCTCAAATAAAGAAGTAGTGTTTTTCTATTGCTCTGTATGCTATTCTATGTGATATCTGAGACGTAGACACACTGCTACTGTGGGCTATTTATAATGCTTTTTGGTTGGTTAGCCGAATGAAGCTAGGGTTTCAAATTAATGTTTTGGGCGGTAGATTCATGGACGGATAATTTTTGTAGGTGAATCGACAGAGGGTCAGACCCACTTGACTCGAATTTCCGGTCTCTGAGCCCATGGATCCCTGTCCTGGTTCAATCAGCTTCATATTTGAAATGACATCTATTAAAATCTCTTCACTCGACTCGTTCTTTCTTTTTCGCGCTCGTTCGCCTGGCTCTGCTCACTATGCACCACATCCAGGCTCCATGCTACCTGCCAAAACAAAAAAAATTGAAGGAAGTAGACTCTTCTCATAACACAAAAAATGTAATATGGCAACCATGAATTATGAAGCATCAATTCATCTCCCTTAACTTATGATTCACTCGAAATATTATTCAATCAAGGTCATATCTCGGGGTAGGTTAATGGTAATAACTTCATATAATCAGCTGTGATAAGAAGTCTACATGCCAATTCCTCCAGGATTTATCTTTGACTAACCAAATTAGGTTTATAGTTTGACAAAATCATTATATTGTTGAAATAGTGTCCTAGACCCAATCGGTTTGGACCGGATCCGACCGGGTCGGATCATTTCTACTATTTCTGTATGTATTTTTTTACATATATTAAATGGCTTTTCTGTTGTCATATATATGTTCTTTTTAAGAACTAATTATGAATTGTTATATGATAACGTTCTTAGTATTAAACTATGATAAAGAAACCATGATAGGCGATTATGGTTGATGAGATCTCTAATCACCTTAATAAGTTTGATATTTAAATGTCTTCTAGGCTGATGTACTATTAAACGGGGCATTGATAGTACGAACATGCTAGCATGTATTAGATGTCTTCTGTCTTTAAGGGCAGGGATAGATCTCGTCTATCGAATTGTAGAGACACTTGGACTGTACGTGGACGTGTATTAGAGAATGCGTACGTTAGACTGACACACTTACATTAAGTGTCGCTCTATGTGGTGGTTGTGTAATTATCCTTAAAGACCGGAATCTTCATGGCATCACGGTGTGGATTGATATGCTTTGACACTATTGAGATTTCCCCTATCCACAGGGCGATCATGCAGTAGTGATTGGATGTGATACTGAAGCATGCGGAGTATACATGTTAGTTCGTCCGGGATTCGCGTATCCTATTATGGGATTGAATATCCGAAATGGCCTTCTTATAAGGAATGTCTAGCTCTCGTGAATCATTGCAAAGTGGGAGTAAATGTGTTATTCCGAGAGAGCATGATATCCAAATTATAAGATACGATCGTTAATGTATTGACACTCTAGATACGATCGTATTGATATTATTACTACGGTAGGATTGTAATTTACAAGGTAACTGTTTTACATGAAAGGTAGTAGTCATTGCATTTGACTCTTCCGATGATTGGGGGTCACGGTGTGTTGCTAGACTCTATCCCTTGATCCTTAGGTATGAAGGCATTTTCGTAGTTTGCACTTTGTGTCTACGGCCAACATATTCGGAAGCCAATCGGGTCACACACATATGAACATCTAGCCGGATTAAAATGCGGTTATAGTGATAACCAAATTAGGAAAGTTTATCTCACGACTATAAAGGCTATAAAAGTAAATTAATTTGGTGGTATTTATTTATAATGAATAAATTTAATACAAGATATTAATTGTATTGATTAATGAAATGTACATATATTAGATATGTATGTCGAAATTATATGTGTATATGATATACATGTATTTTGTAAATTAATTAATCATAGTATTATATTAATTAAAGAGAATCTCAAATCCCAAATTAGTGGGGAAGAGTGGACGCCATTTTCTTGTGTAGGATACCTTTGAATTGTGTAATTTAATTAATAAGATTATCATAATATTAATATTGGATATTAATTGATTTTGGATAAATAGATTTATGGTAATAAGATAAAGATATATTCAATATAAGATATTTTCAATATATATCTTAGAGAAAATATTTAATATAAGATATTGAACATTAAATGAGATAAATCCATCAAAGAGATTTTCCTTAGTTTATTAGGAAAAGGTTTTTTCTCTCATCTATCTACTAGAAGCTAATCCCAATCAGATTGGGAACTATAGAGGGGCGCCCCATGCCTTATAAATAGGGAGACTTGGCGAGCTCTTTTGTACATCACAATTCCAAGAGCTAATAGTTCTTGTGAAAAATAGAGAGTTTCTTAGAGAGAGTTTTTAGAGAGAGGAAAAGTCGGTCTAGCAACCAAGTTTTTCTGGTAGCAATCCATGATGGGATTCCGGCGAGGTGTTCGTGTGGATCACCGGTAGAGGCCGAACACTTGGTCGGCTTCGTGCAGAAACTACAACCGTAGAAAAAGCGTCGATCCAATGGGATCAAGCAAGGTAATTTTTGTCTACTTCTTTTATGCTTGTTGCTTAAACGAAGTCGATCTTGGGTAAAAGGAAATCAAAATTTTGAATTCCGCTGCGTTCCCGCATAGATTTCCGAACATATATATATGGCTTAAGGAAAGTTTGCAGACAATAGAATTGCAAATTGATAGGGTCTCTAGAAAGTCAAGGGTTCACTCAATCCAAGCATGATTACAGTTTATTCTGCAAAGGATCAGGCAAAAATATCATTTCCTTATTGGTATATGTCTATGACATCAGAGCAGCTAGTCCTGATTTGGACCATATACAACAAGTCAAAGACAGCTTATATAAACAGTTCATTATCAAAGATTTAGGTAAGCTGAGATATTTTCTGGTTATTGAGACTGCTAGAACACCTCAGGGTATTTCTATTTCACGAAGGAAGTATACCCTGAATCTTTTACTAGAATTTGAGTGCTTACTTCATAGGAGCTAAAGCTGCTAAGACTCCAATGGAATCCAAGCAGACTTTGCAGCATGAAGATTCATCTGTGTTAAATAACAATACTGCATACAGATCATTGGTTGGCAAGATGATCTATCTTACCTTCACTAAACCTGACATAGCATTTTCAGTTCAACAACTCGTCAGTTTTTGGACACACCAACTGAAAATCAAATGAAAGAAGCTCATAGACTTCTAAGTTACTTGAAAACAAATCATGATCAAGGGATTTTCTTCCCAACTGAGAACAACCTTACCCTAAGAGGGTTCACTTAAAGTGATTGGACAGAATGTCCTGAAACCAGAAGATCTATATCCAGATACATTATGTTCTTAAGAGATGCCCCCGTATCTTGGAAGGCAAAGAAACATACAACTATTGCCAGAAGCTCCTTTGAAGCAGAATACATGGAAATGGCAAATGCTACTTGTGAAATTCAATGGCTTTTGTACATTCTGCAAGATTTGCAAGCTCCAGTTAAACTTCTTGTTGTTTTGTTTTGTGACAATACCAGTGCACTTCCCATTGCTCACAATCTTGCTTTTCGTGAAAGGACAAAACACATTGAGATTGAATGTCATGTTGTTAGAGATAAAGTCAAATCAAGCTTGATAAAACTTATGCATGTACATACCAAAGAACAACTTATTGACATCATAACAAAGGCATTGGATGCATTTATATTTTGTAATTTGCTAAATAAGTTAGGCGTATCCAAGATTTTTCAGCCCAGTTCCAGTAGATAAGGGAGTGTTGGAGAAATCGGGATGTGCAAGCTAATTCACTCACCATTCTCAAGTTGAGGGGGTGTTACAGAATATGGATAATGGAGTGTTGGATGCAAGAGGATGTGCACATACTCATATGCTCAGCTTAGCTCAATACTCAGCTCAGCTGACTTTGAATCTAGCTAACCATGTTCAGTTGTAACTTCATATTCTGTTATAATTGAATGTAACTTTTGTAATGAAGTATAGTCACATAATCATTGTAACTTGATTTGTTCATTATTTTTATTAGTGAGAATTCTGCATTATATTTTGTCTTTAGTTTTCTTTCAATTTCAACAGACTTGACTTAGTATTTAATAGGTTTAAACCTATTATTTTAAGATGAATCATTAAGAAGTGTCACTTATGATAAACTCTATTGCCCTAGCCTAATGTTTGTGCTATTCTTATTTGGGTTTCAGGAGAGTTTGTTTTATTCTCCACTATAGTGATATTTGTTCTTTTTTCCCTGTGGATATAGACTAGTTGACCGAACCACGTTAAATTTGGTGTTTTGTCTTTTCCCTTCCGTAGTTTATTTTGTGTTACTGTAGGTAAGGGATATTGGTCAGGTTAGTTTTTCCTAACAAAATGGTATCAAAGCCAAGGTTTCCCGAGGTTTTTTTGACCTTTTGAAAATTAGGTATCATGACAGTAAGTAAGTATTATTTTTGAGTTCGAGCGGAGAGTCAACTTTAAGATTTGGCAGCTTTAGGTGGTGATTCCGATGGTGTCTTTCTTGGGATGGAGAAGAATTCAGAGAGACGATTATCAAGAAGCAGGTTTCAGTTTAGAAATCAACACCAGAGACAATATCGTATGTCATTGATGATTTGGAAGCTTTATTTGACATTGATGATTCGGAAGTTTCATTTGAAATTGAAGATTCGAGATCTTGTTGGGAAAGTGGAGTGATACTACTATTTCTAGATGCGAGACATTGTCCCAAGGTGGAGATTTGTTAGTATTGTGGGCCAATTCCCACATTGGTAAAATATTGAATGGTAGCCGACTCCTTTTAGAATTTAAGTAATCTTTGACCTTTTGTATTAGATGAACCAATTCAGATAAACTCGCAATTGCCTTAGCCTATTTTGGCTTTTGTCTTACGGATTAATGAGAGTTGCATGTATTTGCATTTCTCCACTATAGTAATATCCACTCTTTCACCCGTGGGTGTAGGTCACAATGGCCAAACCACGTAAATTTGGTGTTTTGTCTTATTCTTTCGGTTAGTTATTTTGTGTTATCGACATTACATGCAATCGCTCTGGTTTATTTTTTCCTCACCGTTTTTTTTGCTTTACTGCTGCTGATGCAGTAGCATAGTGACAATAGTCTGCAAGATTGCAACCACATATCATGAACTCAACTGTGGGAAGTTATTGGGTGCACCCCGCATGTGGCAAACTATACACCTTTTATTTTTAAACTGAATTCAAACTGTGTGGTTGATTTATTTATCAGTCAATTCGGTGCATGTAGAGATACCACACAAAAAATTCCCATCAATTGTAAGATAATAATCCATTGCCGGCCCTTTTATTAGGCAGCATAGCCAATTTCCTTAGGCCCCCATTTCTCTTCGGCCCAAAAATACACCATTTTCCTAATAAAAATATAGCCCTTAGTCCAGTCCAGTCTTCAAGTGAACAAAAAAAATTTCAATTTATGTGGTATTAGTTAATTTAGCTTATAAATAATTAAAATGTTAATCATTGATTTGAATATTTGACTTTCCAGTTGTAATCCTTGTTATTTTATAATTTTAGAGGGATTGGAATACTTAGATTTTTTTTTCCTTGTAGAGATAATTTGTTTTTCTTTGTTCATTACTTATATCCATAATCCATCTTAGATCATGGAGGCTGTAAATTTCTTTGTAAATGTAACTTTTCTAACTGTAATTACTTTTATAAGATGAAGTTAAATTAGAAGTTTTTTATTTTTACATAATGTACTCTTCTAGATGTTAGATACTACTTAATAATTGACCAATTGGTTTAAAAAAATGTTGGGAACAATTGTGTTGAGCAACTTCCCCTTTTAAGACTTTTTCTTTAATTAAGTTTCCAATTTGAGGAGGGATCGAGCTACATTTATAATTGTTTTACACATACGAAAGGTTACACACACTAATTATACCCAGGCGAGGCTCAAACTCAGGTCGTCTTGCCATGGTATAGACTAGCTGACCGCTAGGCCGATGTACCAAGTACATTTATAAAATTAAACAAGTATGTTATTATGTTACTTTATGATTTTGGGATGTTGATATTAACTATGTTGGACTTATTTTAAGTTTTAGTGATGAGTGCCAGACTAACTGTTATAGAGCAAAGGCAAAAAGATGTCTAGATCAAATGTATAGGCTTATTAAAGTTTGATCTTTGTATAGGTTTGATCAAACAAGCACTGTAAATGGTCAGCTAACTTGCATCAGCAGACTTGTCCATATCAGTAGGGTACCTGAGTCAGTAGACTAGTTTAGGAACCTGCTGAAGACTGAAGGCTGAGGGCTCAAAATCAGTTATTGAAGGCTAAGGGATCAAACTTAGTAATTAAAGTCAAGGATATGGAATCAGAATTTAGGGAAGTCTGTGATGACCTAAACTGATTACATATACCTTGTGTACAAGGTCTAAGTTCCATAAGTTAAACGGTGATTGGAACTTAGTTATGATCAAAATGGTGTAATCTAACTTCATAAATAAAAGTTAGATAAAAGACAGTTAGCTGAAGTGTTTTAAAACACAACAAAATATGGATCAGCTGACTAATAAGCATGTCAGCAGAGTTATGTTCACAGGAACCTGCTGGATACATATTTCGATTTAATTAAAGGTTACATTGGAAGAATACAAGGATAAGGACATGTAACAACCTCTATTTTTATCAAACAAATCAATGGCTAAGATCAAAAGGACGTTGGAAATATTTAGACCTTTATCCAATGGATACAAGTCAAAGGATGGACAGACTGTAAACTGTCAAAAAAGCAGTCTGACAGTGTCAGTACTATGTACAGGGACATAAAGCAAGTCAAGATGGGACAAATCTAAAACGGCTATTTTGAATTTCAAAAATAAGTCACAAGGATTCCTACCTATAAATAGAGGACTCCTAATTCAGATACAGATGATGAGAAATAGAGGAAAAATAACAGATAATCTTGAGCTTCGAATTCTTATTTAGAAATCACCCCGCTGACCCTACTGAGCTTAAAGCTACTGATCCAGTAAACTTCTTCAAGTGTAATATGTTATCAAGCTACAACAAGTTTACACACTTGAAGACTCCAAGCTGCTGATCATATCATCCTGATCAAGCTGCTGAAAGCTGAATCACTTACTTGATTCAAACTTTCTTTACAAGGAACCTGCTGAGACAGTGAAGCATCTTTTGAGGTGTCAAGGACTTTTGTTTGTGGTTGAGCTAGTGAAGAGGCAATCTTACCCTTCAAGGACCAGTGGAAGACTTTGGAGCAGCAATCTTACCTGTTCCAAGTGTTCAGTTTGTGAAGCCATTGTTATTGGTAAAGGACAAGCAACTTAGGGATTTTTGTAACAGCTACATCAAGGATCTCTAGTGAATTACCTCCAACATCACAGGAGAAGAGTGGAGTACAGGATTACACCACCTGGAACCACTATAAAATTGCCTACTCACTTTCTGCACTTATATTCTGCATTTAGTATATTTAGCACATCAATGTACTGAAACTAGCAACTGAATCACACACTTACACTACTGAGTATCTAATACTTAGTATCATATTTTAACAACAAGTAATAAGGATTAATTTGAATATATTCCACTGTAACAAATTCAGTAAACTCAACAGTCAATAGACTACTGAGTATCAGCAGGCTGCTGAAGTTGCTGAGTTTGTTAACTCCAAAGTTTTAAGTGTTAAGTTTATTCACCCCCTCCCCCCCCCTCTAAACTTAACCAAAGCCTTTTCAATGGACCAACAATTGGTATCGGAGCAGTGCTTCTGTTCTGAAGTAATCCTACTTGTAGTGCTAGTGAAAATACTTTGAAAACTTTTGTTTTGAGTTTCTGATTTTCAAAGCTTTGCATCATGGATAACAATCAGTATGCTAGAACTATGTCGATGTGTTCCTTAGATCGTTTTGATGAATACAAACGTCGTATGTGGGCTTTTCTAGCTGCTACTCATGATGAGATGATGGATGTGCTGACAGATGGACCACTGGAGATCACCAAGTCAGTAACAGTGGGAAATGACACACAGTACCTTCCAAAGCCAAAAAGAGAGTGGAATCCTGAGGATAGAAAAAGAGCTAAGCTCAACAATATTGCTATCGATATCACATACAGAACTCTGGATAGCAATATGTATATGAAGGTGAAGGATTGCAAGAATGCCAAGGAACTTTAGATAAGTTGCAATTAATCTGTGAAGGCACTGTTGCAATCAAGAAAAACAAAATCAGTGTGGCCAAGAAGAAGTTCCAAGAGTTCAAAATGAAATCAAATGAAACTATTGAACAAATGTAGTCAAGATTTAATGCAATCATGGATGAACTCACCCTGCTGAATGTAAATTACTCAAAAGAAGAAATAAATTCAAAAATCTTGGAAGCATTACCTGCAAAAGAAGTTTGAGAGATGAAGGTGACTGCAATAGAAGAAATGAGAAGTTTGTATGAAGAGGACACCTTCAAATTGTTTTCAGATCTCAAGGCCTATGAATTTAGCAAGAAGCTTGTACCTGAGACTGAAAAGAAGAACCAAAAACCACTGCTTTTTCTGCTACACATCAAGAAGAAACATCAGTAGCTCAAGATGATCTACTGGATAAGATGCAAGAGCAGATTGCTCTACTGAGCAAGAAAATTAGAATGATGAAAACTGGAAAGGGTTCTCCAAGGAATTTCACAAAGAAATTTAGTGAAAAGAAAAAAGAAGAATCAAAGAAAGACAATGATTATTTGTGCTATCATTGCAAGAAACCAAGGCACTTCAAACCTGACTGTCCTGAGTTAAAACGGAAAAAGGAACCTAATTATCTTTGCTTCAACTGCAAGAAGCCTGGACATTTCAGACCTGATTGTCCAGATCTACTGAAGAGCAAAAGTCAGCAAAGAAGATTTGGAAAGAAAGCTATGGTTGCTGAAGATGAATCTGGATATGAAGTTGAATCAGATAAGGGAAATGAATCTGATGACACTGCACTTGTTGCTGAAATGGATGATTATGCTTTGATGGCAAACATGGATGAAACAGAGGAGGTATACAATTCTGTATCAATTAACACTCCTGCTGAAAGTGATTGTGAATCCACCTGTGGTTCAAATCCTAAAAATTCTGATAATGAAGAAACTTAGGATGCCATCCTTAATCAACTGAGGATAATACAATCTGGTTATAAGATTGTGAAGGCTGAAAAAGAAGCTCTTCAAATAGAAGTAGAAAGATTAAAAGCTGAATTGAGAATTCTCAAAGGAAAGGAAAAAGAAGTTAGACAGAATCAACATAAGCCTGCTGTACATTCAGCAGCTGCTGAATCTGCTGAAAAATCTAATTCCACTGCTGCATACAAATCTGGTAAGCCTTATGGTGACAGAACAGGCCTTGGATTTGGAACTCAACAATCCAATAAGGGTGGATCCAGCAAGGCTACTGAACCTAGTACCAGAATTGGTCCTAAGTTTGTACCTGCACAAGATCCAACTCCAAAAAGGGTTGCTGAGGCAGTGAATCCCACTGAGAATACTTCAAAGAAGCAAAATCAGAAGTCAAAAAGGACATCAGTACCTAACAAAAGGAATAAATCCAAATGTAGGACAGCTGGACCTTCTAGACCTACTGATAGCAGACGTGCTACCAAGTCTGTTGGACCACAAAAAGGCAAAAATCAGAAATATTCCAAAGATAAGAACCCTAAATCTAAAAATGTCAATCATTCAAGGGATGCTTAACTCAGGGGGAAAGGTAGATTGTTCCCTACTGATGATGATTGGAATATTCATGCACATATTGCTAGGAACATTAGATACAACCATACTGCTAGGATAAAACCTCAGCAATGGAATTAGCAGATGACTCAGCAGCGGACCTATACAAGACCTCAGCAGGGACATCAGCAGACTCCATACTACAGGGTTGCTCCTAACAAACAGCAATCCAATTGTTATGCCAATGCTTCTAACAATAAGAATCACTCAAAGCAGCATTACATACCAAAAGGCCAGAAAGCATATGTGAATCCTACACAACCAATAGTTAGACCTTATGGATGTGTAGAATACATGTATGAACAAAAGTATGACACTTTTCAGAGAAGACCTTATGGAAATTTGCCAAGGGTCATGCTTACCACTGACCATTATGGACCCAAACAGTTTTGGGTACCTAAAATCTATTAACTTTGTTTTGTAGGGTGTCTGGTACATTGACAGTGGATGTTCCAGACATATGACAAAGAATAAGCACTGTCTGTCAGATTTTGTGGCTAAGGATGGTCCAAGGGTGAATTTTGGCAACAAAAATACACCAGGATATACAAGAGGATATGGCACACTTGTGAGAAATGGATTAACAATCAGGAATGTTGCATTTGTGGAAGGACTGGACTACAACCTACTGAGCACTGGACAGTTCTGTGACATGGGTTACAAGGTCACTTTTGACAAAAACACATGTATTGTCATTAGTGAAAGAGGTGTTCAAGTTGTGTTGGCTGGAAGAAGACAACAAAACATGTATATTGTGGACTGGTCTACTGCTGTTCCAGAGACATGCCTGATTGTGTATGCCAAGTCAGAACTTAATTGGTTATGTCATAAGAAGTTGAATCATCTAAATTTTGATGATATCAATCAGTTGGTGAAGAAGAAACTGGTAATTGGTTTACCTAAGATCACTTTGAAGAAGGATGCTATATGTGATGCCTGTCAGCAAGGTAAACAAACAAAATCAAGCTTCAAGTCAAAAACTAAGCAATCAACTAAAAGAGTTTTGAGCTGATGCATATGGATCTATTTGGACCAGTAACACCAACAAGTGTAACAGGAAAGAAGTACACTTTAGTAGTTGTGGATGATTATTCAAGATACACTTGGGTGGTATTCATGAACAAGAAAAGTGAAACACTTCAAAAGATGCCTGAACTTTTGAAGAGATTGAGAAAAGTTTGACAGTAGTAAAAATCAGATCAGACAAGGGTACTGAATTTCTCAACAAAGTCATAAGAGAATATTGTGAGCAGAATGGTGTACTACATCAACTAGCTGCTGCTGGTACACCTCAGCAAAATGGAGTTGCTGAAAGAAGAAACAGGACTTTGAAAGAAGCAGGAAGAACAATGATTTGTGAAGCATTATTACCTAAAAGATATTGGGCTGAAGCAGTTAATACAGCATGCTATACACAAAACAGAACCTCAGTGAACAAGAAGCTGCTGAAGACAGCCTTATGAGATTTAGAATGGAAGAAAACCTAATATATCTTATTTCCATCCATTTGGAAGAAAATGTTTTATTTTAAATCATAAGGAGCAATTGAAGACATTCCAACCAAAATCAGATGAAGGAATTTCTTGGGATATTCTTCAGTCAGCAAGGCATTCAGGGTACTGAATAAAAGGACACTAAAACATGAAGAAACAATACATGTTGTATTTGATGAACCTAAGTTCACTGGAATGGAAGATGAAGCTTCAGAACCTGCTGAGAATCAACAAGTCACTAATCCAGAAAGTGTTGATGTTTTGGAAAGGATTAATGAGTTAAAATTTTCTGATTCTGCCCCTGCTGAACACCCGGCTGGTAATACTACTGATGCAACAACTGAGGCAGTTCAAGGATCTGCTGAACCTCCTGAAGCACAGCAGACCCTACTGAAGATGATGTTCCTGAGAATCAATCTAACCAAAATCCACAATGGTTAAGGGATCACCCTGCTAAGCAAGTTATTGGCAACATACAGCAAGGTGTGAGGACTAGAAGACAATTAGAAGCAATGTTTACTTGTTTCTGTTAGTAATACCATCCGCAACGGAAGCGATTTAAGGATCTAGATCTATAAATTACACGTAATAAAATAACTAGATCTATATCTACAAGGGGGTTGTAGATCATACCTCTTGGATCTCAAAATCCAAGTTGAAGAACAGCAATAGGAAGATTGCAAGTACATGTGAAGAGCACCACGATCTTCCTTACGTGTGATTCAAGAAACTCCCGGTGGAAGGAAATTCTCGACTCGAACCCTTCCGATATGCTACCCGGAAAAATCTCCAAGAGGTATAGGTCGAAATATTGTGTAGGTCGAAATATTGTGTTGTTGTAAGGCTTGGGAGAACTCTCTTTATATAGGAGAGTAAAACTTAACCTCCAAGGATTTAATAATTAATACAAAATCAATTATAATAATCCTATTAAATAAAAGATAATCCCATAATATTCTAGAACAAATCTAGAATAATATTTATCTTTATTTCTTACCATAAATATTTATGCAATAAATATTTTATGCACATGTCTTATTAATACACAAGAAAACTAATTTCTTGTTCCATAAAACATCACTTGGGGCGAAATTTATCACTTGTGACCTAGTCACAATATATTTCGCCATACACACCATTTGGGCCAAGATTATGAAAAATATCTTTTTCACATATTTAATTATTTAGCCCAACTAATTTAATAGTCCACTAAACAATTAATTCACATATCGTTTTAATAAAGTCCAACAAAACTAAATTAATATTATTAGGATTCGACGCCCGAGAATAGCTATGCTATATTAGGAGGCACGTTGGGGACCATGGACTAATAATCAGCGGCTCCGATAAATCAAATAATTATCTTACGAACATAATAATTATATTCGATAAATCAATCACAGGAATATGCCACCATAATCCTGTGACTGCACTCCTCCGATTATGAGATTATATTTATCTCCTCACGAGAATAATAAGCGTCCATTGATATAATCATTACATATGGATTAATCCTCCATAGACTGTTCATTCTAAATCGGGAAGTTACCGTTAACCCTTTTTAGAACCTCTTATCCTTATTTACCATTAACCCCCTAGTGATCAATTAATTCATACAACTCACTGGTAGCTAATCAGTGTAATATGAACTCCATAGATCGATCAGTTTCTAGGATTAACAAATAAGGGAACTGTCTATCTACTTCCATAATGGAAGGAATGGATTCCGTATCTGTGATAACACAGACTACTCACTCAATCCAGTACAATGCCAAGATGGGGTAATTCAGACCACAGACTCAGTGTAATCCTTAACCGTCAAGTCAAACCTCATACTGATTCAAGCAGTTGACTGTGATCACCTCAGGATTAAGATATATCCATAAATATGATCATCCATTGATTCGATAAGACTTCTCGATTACGGAATTATATCGTGAACTCTAATCAAATCGGTCCAGCCCTATATGATATATCTATCATACATAAATGCCCCACTAGGTTCTCTTAACCGAAGGTCCGGATAAGACAATCACACCTATTGTGTTCTGGGCGCATTAATAGCACGTTAAAGGAGAGACCCTATACTCTCGATTAAATTCACTATGGGCTAATTGTATTTTAAGTACATCTCACTAACTCAATCCTCCTGTGTATATCCCATACACTGAGTTAAGTGATTACATAAACGATATACTTAGGGTTTTCTGTAGTGTAAATACTATTGTCACATCGGTGATTATGAGAATAATAAATATGAATAATAATGTCAATTCATTTATTAAATAAAACAATTACAAAAATTATCTTTCGGGCATAACACCTAACAATCTCCCACTTGCACGAAAGCATGTGATTAATTGTTTTAGAGCACACCCTATTATTTACAATACAACAAACTACATCTCCCACTTGCTCTAAAGCAATGGAGACCCATCCCGTATTCTAGTACCCATTAAGCATATCATAACCATTGCAGATGACAAAATACACTCCGAGTGTGCCGTCGTAGGATAGGTCAGTGACTCGGGGAGTACCTACATCTAAATGTCATAGGTCTTAATGATTAGTCAGGTTGTCGGCTCGGAACGATCCGTAGAATCGAAACGATACCGGTCCATCTGATCATATGGTACTGAGTAAACACTGAGCCCGAGATCGACTTAACGATCATCCTCAATCTGACTTGAAGTCAAAATCAGTGTATCACACATATCCAAGTTCATACATGAATATGTCCGCATATTATTCCTCGTTCTCTCAAGATACTAAAGGACATACTAAACTTGCTTTGTTGACCGCCGAATCCAAGATTCGATCAAACGTTGACGTTCAATAACCTGACCATCTCTTACTAGAAAGAGAATCTATCCCATTTCTCTTGATCCAAAAATTTAGAGAGTTATTCCTGAGGCATAGGGTAGAACTTCCTCGTTGAATGTTGCATACACAGATGCATCATCTTAACCAATAAGATGGATGGGAAACCAGTGACTGATTCTAATGAATTCGACCGAGTCAAACTCTTAAGAATGTTGTCCAAATCTCTGTTGCAGAGAATTGTGGCATTGTCAGATTCTGACTTCAGATAACACACCCATGTTGATTCCAACTGTTGCAGTATTATCCTTCCCAAACACTAATGTATATATTCACTACTGTACTAAAATTGATATCCAGTCTATAACAGACTTATCAATATTCTGGTCAACTCCATATATTGTAGAAATATATGACTTCCAATGACCGAGAGGTTTGCTTTTTATCCACAAAAGACATAAGCCTTGACAGTCATTCTATCATTAGTTCATAAAGCAATACCCTTCTGTTTCGAATGAATCCAGACTCCATTTGTTTGGCAGGAAAATCGTAGGGAATCACCCCTATTTTCTGCTTTTGAACGAAATCAAGTAATGCTAAGTGGTAAGAGAGTTCAAGGTCTGATTAACTCTCTACTGCTTAGGGAATTACCCCTAGACCACTCAAGCTTTGCTCTGAAAGATAAACTTTCCTATTCATTCTACTCTTTTCCGTGTAGATCCAATTACTCCCACTGGGCCTGAGACACTCAGGTAGTTCTACAAGAGTATGAACAGCTCTGGAGTACCAAACTCCATTCACAGGGTTATGGCTTGTCAACCTCTATTATCAGAATCCTATACTGCTCACAAAAGAGCCATAGGTCATCAATCGATCCTCAGACTACAAAGTCCGCAGAACCCGTAATGGGTAATGGATAAACCATACTCCCACTACATTCTGGGTGGATCAAAATTCTGATTTAGTTTAGTAGTATTTAGTGTTATCACCAACAACCAATGTTGGATGTGGTCTGATTTTAATCAGTTAGTAACTACCTTGAGTAAACGTACTTCAAGGTTCAAGGTTTTGTTGTTCATGTACTCTATCAGAAAGGATGCAACAGTATAACTGTCCCTTCCCGATTTCAAGAATCTTATAACAAACATTTTTCTCAATGCTACAAGATATAGAACGATTGGTCACTGACCGAACGTGTTCGCGAAATTTCCAGACCTACCTTCAAGCACCGTGTGCTAAATGCTTATATTTATGGAAGTGGGGTGAACCGAATCCACACCTTATCCGTAAATTCCAAAGCATATTCTATGTAGACTTCTCGGCCTTACATTTCAATGTAAACCGTTATTTCGCTTCCAATATCTTTATTGAGTTAAGCAGTGTATTGTAGCACATCTAAAACTATGTAAGGCAATTTAACGGTTTCTCACTTAGTGAGAGCATTTCACTATGAGGCAGGCCGAGCATCAGTCCCTAGGACTATGAATGGCCTATTCCGAGTATAGAATACTCTATCTCTGTTGAAAACAAAGAAACCTCAAAATATTTTGGATAAACTTTCCGGAGTGTTTGAATAGTTATCAGACAAGAAGTCACTACTCGGAAGCTCCTACTAGCTCGTATCTTTCATCAGACCCCGAAGATTGTCATAAACAAGCTATGTTACTTTTTTATAACCATTATCCTTTCCCGATTGAAAGGAAACTTAGTCATTGAACCGTTGAGACAATATAACCAGACTGGGAGAAAGGAATCACCCTGAGCCAGTCTTCAGGTCTTATCTTTTAGGGACTATGCACTAACTATGGAATATGAAGAAGCGTTTATCTAAATATAGAAACCAATTTCTTTTAATAGTTCTTAAGATGTGTTTTATATACATATTTCAGCAATTGTAAGTGGTTTTGACTTTATCAAACAAAAGTCCGAGTCTTGGATTCGTACTACAAATGGTATATTCACTTTCTATACGACAAACAAATTATCGAATATAAGGTAAATCCATTCGTTCCAACGAATCTTAAACAGAAAATAAATCTTCCGTGATATCCAAGGGTTGAATCCGAGATTCATTTCCTTATATCACTCCCACTATTCTAGCTAAAATTAACTGCCCGTTGTTTACTCTTTTAATCGTTAGATGCACTGCTACCTTGTTCTTCCAAAGAACCTAGCTCGAGAAAATCGCCAAGGATTCATAGGTTGGTGATCCAAAATCACTGTCCTTATCCTATGATTTTCTGTTTAATTAATTTTCGGTTCAGCCTTAAAAAAAATTTTCAGTTTAGATGACTAACACTTTCAGACATATTCTCCCATTCTTGACTTTCTGTGAATGGAAACAGTCTTGAACTAGCGGTTCGTTTGAGTAGACACTACTCTAAAACAGTGGGATATCTATTTCAAGTGTTACTCGTCGGGACTTCTTGGATTGTCTAATATACCAGAAAAAACAATAAATCATAATATTAAAGCTCCCACTAGTTTATCGGTTCCAAATACCGTCTGATGTGCCTAAAATCGTACTTCGGTCCGCATATCCTTGTTCGGGTCTGACGACCACCGACATTAGTGGATGAGGCCACCAACTATTACTACCCTCGAGCTCGCAAGCCAAAACTAGAGCCGCGAGCCTTCGGATCCTTTCCAAACCCTCAACCCTACGCGACGACAGAAAGGATTAGGGGGCCGACACGCGATCTTATTCAATAAATGGGTCCGCCAACGACCTCGATCATAACATTTAGAGGAAGAGATACCTCAAGTTCAACAAAACAATGATATAAATGGAGGCAGTAGAGAGCGAGAGTAAGACAGGACGGCGAAGCGGGCGACCTATACGATCCTATGAGGACGCCGCCGAGATATTCGATCCACTTATCATCTAGATATTTTAGTTTACTTGGCTACTAAGTTTGCTCCTCCTATAAATAGGGGAGTCATGTAACTCATTTAAGTCTCGGGCAAAAGGATATAAAACACAAGGCAAAGCCGAATTGCCCCCGTCTTCTTCTCTTATAAGAGCACCACCGCCGGAAACCATTGCCGCCACCGGGCACCACCGGCAAACACCACTTTTATATACTTTTATAGCCAGATATCCCACGTATAACACCGCTAAAAGCATGATGACATTTTCTGCATCATCAGTTGGCTCCGTTACCGGGAAACAGTTAATCTAAAATGAGGTCCGTTTCTGCATCATCAGAAGGCTGATCGAGAGCTCATATCGAAAAAGAGGTAATCTTACAAAGAAAGTCCTCAAACCGCTTTTGTTTTTATTCCCTTATCAAAGAAATCACTCAAAAAGGTGACCTTTTCTACTTCAAAAGCCCCCATCAAGACAAAGCCCCTTTTAAGCAAATCATTTCCATAGGAATAACATACACAAATAAACCTTTCTTGCCGCTATTCTTCCCCTAAAAAGCCACCCCACAGAGATGGTAGGAAGTAAAGGACACATAATACCCCAAATCCCCGTAAAAGGTGTTATGCTGCATCAGACTCGTGGAGAGGGCGTGGGAGAAACGGTTGACAATCTCCCAGCAGAAAGAGAGGGATCGCAAAGAGGGGTCCTGGCACCCAGCGACGCTCGAAATGTCATTAATCAAAAGGCCAAGTCAAAAGAGGCTATTTCTACCCTTGACGAGGCTCGCCGTGAAAGAGAAAGGTCACAGGGGAGCCAAAGACCGACCCCGGAGGGAGGACTAGGTTCTCAGGAGGACCCGGAGATAGCAGAAATGAGAGAATATGCGAGGTACGCGGAAACCATGTATCTCACCAACTCTCGTCTTGTGGCTAAGGGCCAGGCCCCAATGTCGATTCGACCCCCGAATCCTCCCAGAAATGAAACCGCTCCCGCGGTCTTAGACAAAGGTCGCCAGAGCCAAATTCAACAGATCGATATAGAGGAGAGTGTACACTCTTCAGGTCGCAACGGACCGAGGAGAGATATTCCACAAACTTCGGCCCGCCAAGATCGCGATCATCAAAAAGGAAAGAGGGCCGATAAAGAATCCGCTTTCAAAAGGTTAGGTGAGAAGGACAAGGCCTCGGCCCCAAGTCGCCTCAGCCTTCCCGGGGGAGAAGCACCCATTCAGCAGGATAGACACGCGCAGGATGCGCGCATGATCATCAGAGAAAAAAGGGCCCGCCAAGAAGGATCGCGAGATCCTAGGGAATCAGAGCACAGAGCGGAGCGAGCTGATACGCAAACACAGTCGCGACCAAGGTTCGACCCTATCTTGGCAGAACAGATGGAGGTAATGAAGAAAGAGCTCGCATAATTAAAAAAGGCGAGTCCAGTTGAGAAAGTCGCCCCGATCTCGGGAATCGACGTGCTCGCTAGGAGGATCACAGAAACGCTGCCTCCCAGCAGAGAAAAGGTTAGTTATCCCAGTTATAACTATTACAACGGGAACTCATGCCCAAACGACTGGCTCACCGCGTTCCAGGGTCGCATCACCCTTGCCACACAAAATAAGTCTGCATGGTGCATTGCTTTGGTCGGTAGCATGCAAGATAGAGCTGCGTCCTGGATACGCGGGTTTCCTCGCGGCTCAGTTGAAAGTTGGGAAGATTTATCGGAAAAATTTGTCAGAGAATTTGAATCGGCAAGCCGACCTAAGAAAACCATCGAGGACCTGTATGAAGTTCGTATGGGAGGACATGAGTCGTGAAAAGAGTATTACGAGCGATTCATCAGAACATATGATCAGACGAGAAACATCCCGGAAGACGCGGTCATAACATGCTTCCTCACCGGAATCGCCAAATGCCCGATGAAGACTGAATTCAATCTGCGGCCCCCCAAAGCGGGTCTCAGGGAGATGTTAGAAAGGGCAAGAATGATGGGGGTCAGCGAAGCGCCATCCTCAGGGAAAACAAAACCAAAGGCAGAGCCACGTTCACCAAAGGAGGGTCGCACGGATGATCGTAAGAGGGAAAAGGGTCGAGAGGCTAATCGTGATCGCGAAGTAAAGAAACCATACAAATTCAGCGAGGACAACTTTACCCCGCTCAACACCAAAGCATCCCAAATACTGTTTGAGATTCGCGAACATTTTGACAAACCCAAGCCTATGCGGGGCGACCCCGATAGTCGCGATAAATCCAAATACTGCGACTATCACAAGGACCATGGTCATATTACCGATGAATGCTTCACCTTGAGGCGCGAGATAGAAAGGCTGATCCGTGAGGGACCAGCAAATAAATATAAGCGCGAGGGGAACAACGCACCCAGTCAAGGACGCCAGCCCCGCGTTTATCAAAGAGAGGTTGAGGTCATCCATGGGAATATTCCCAGCAACCATCAACTGAAATCTCAGATAAACCAAATCAATACCCGCGGCTTCGAGAAACAGATAGTGTTGGGAGAGAATGAGAAAGGGATCATATTTACGAAAAGTGAGCTGACAACAGTCAGCGGCCCTATGGAAATACCCCTCGTCATAAAGGTAGGAGTGAATGACAAGCATGGCGTCAATCGAGTAATGGTCGACACTGGGGCTGGCCGCGACATCATCTATTTCGACTGTTTAAAACAGATCAGATTCGGGGAGGCCAAGTTAAAACCCTACCTTGGGGTGCTCGAGGGTTTCACCAACGACACGGTGTGGGTCAAAGGCACGATCGACCTCAACATCACTTTGGGTGATTATGAGCCCTGTCGAACGGAGGCAATAACTTTCTTGGTAATCGACCTCCCCTCTTACTACAACGTGATTTTAGGAATCCCAGCTATGAAGAAGTTTCAAATGGTAGCATCTATTCCCCACCAAAGGGTCAAATTCCATGTGGGGGATGAAATCGGGGTTGCCACAAGCCGGCCCGGATCTTTCCTCGAATATATGACCAAAAACAGGGTCGACTCTAAGCGACCCCGAGTGGAGGGATTCAATGTGGCTAAGGATCAGATCGCTGCGATAAGAGAGGTCCCGGGAGGAGTAGTAGAGGTTGAGACGTTGCAAATCCGAGACGAGCGCGATTTCACTGCCGAGGATGAACTGGTCGAGGTTATCATAAATGACGAGCACCCAAATCAAATGATAAGGATAGGGTCGCAAACAACCCAGAAAGACAGGGAGGAGCTGATCGAGCTTCAAGGCAAACTTGGACGCCTTCGTCTGGGAGGTAACCGATATGAGAGGCGTGGAGTCGGAGGTCGCCTTACATAATCTTAGTGTCGACCCCAACTTCAAACCGATACAACAAAGGGCGCGTCAATTCTCAACAGAGAAAGAGGTCGCGATAAAAACTGAGGTCGAGAAACTATTAGCAGCGGGCATAATCAAGGAGCTTCAGTATCCCACCTGGCTGGCAAACGTAGTAATGGTAAAAAAGCACAACGGCAAGTGGCGGATGTGCGTCGACTTCACCGATCTGAACAAAGCTTGTCCCAAAGACCCTTACGCGTTGCCCTGAATTGACAAGATGGTTGATGGGATCGCAGGTTTTGAGACCCTAAGCTTTCGACGCCTATTCTGGCTATCACCAGGTCAAAATGGCCAACAAGGACAAAGAGCTAACGGCCTTCAGGGCCGCCGGCGGGTTATATTACTACGAAATGATGCCATTTGGTCTAAAGAACACAGGTTCAACCTATCAAAGAATGGTGAACAGAGTTTTTGGCACGCAGATAGGCAAGAACATGGAGGCTTACATTGATGACATGGTCGTGAATCAAGTCGCCAGACCACCTGGTTGACCTTCGCGAAACCTTCGCAAATGTAAAAAATCATTCGAAGGTGGTGCAACAAAATCTGCCCACCCAGAGAAACGTACGTGCAAAAGAGAGCCGTCACCCTCGACCTTGCTCTGATTTAAACCCCTCTCCTTCGCAGGCTCAACGCACTCAAAATAGCACCAGAAATGATCTTTAGCAACGTCAGAGGCAGTAAAGAAGAAAGGGGATACATCACGAATAGGACGGGTTTAAAAACACGCACTCTACCCTCTCCAGATGGAAGAGACATGGTTCTCGTAACAAGAATCTGCGCAAGAAAAAGGGTAAAAATGAAGTTAAGCATGCCTCCTCCTTTTATAACAGAGGTTAGCAAAAGGAACGGCCACGATCAATTAAATCCTACGGCCAGGTAGAGCACGGGTTATCTGAATTTTGAAATTCAAAGGACGCATTTAATGCCTATCGGTTATCTGCCCACGATTCTTGGCCATATTCGGGCACAGTTACTAGCCCGAGATTTTAGGCCGTTTTGAACACACATACACTGCCAGTGAGCTGTCAAATCAATCCAGATCCCTGGATTCCCGGCAAACACGACAGTCGAGAGGCTAGTTTAGTCAAGTCAACTCAGCTCCTAAGTTTCCAGCACGCATCCACTCCGCCTCGAAACTAGGGGGCCGCAGAAAAACAAGCTTTGCAAAATATACCTCATTACTTGCAACAAGTCCGCAAAGACAAGCTATAATGAATTGCGGCGACGATCTATTTTGCTCAAGTCTCCTCGCACCTCGACCAAAACAGGGGGGATGGGAAAATATTAACGCAGCAGGAATTCCTCAATTTTCAGTTCTTTAGCCTTAGTTATTTTCGCGAGCTCAACAAATCTCGCCAAAATAAAGGGGGCCGCACACATACAAAACAAGATAGCAGGAGATAAATCAGAGAAACAAAGCACAGTAGATAAACCAAGAGGGGCCAAAACGGCCACAATGTCAATACAGAAAGTAAAAGGATAAAGTTATTACAGCCATCAAATGAAGACGCCAAATAGTACAAAAAGTTGCAGAGCCAAAGTTATTATTACAGAGCCGCAGAAGCATAAATTGTTTCAAAACAAAAGCACAAGGCATTTAAACGGAGCCGGGGGGAGTGTCAATGTACTCATCACCAGGTTGATCTCTTGCCGGAGGATTCTTCAAGATCGCAAAGTTAACAGGATTGACTGGAGGAGGATCCCACACTGGGTCGCCGCGCTCTATCTGGTTGGTTTGGATGGCGACGATGTGATCTGCTGCATAAGGGATATCCGGGTGGATGGCCAACAAGTCGGGAGATCGCTGGGACATGTTAACCCAACGGAGCATTTCCTCCAAGGTAATGCTCTCCCGGCCATGATAAGCCCAAAGACAACGAGCGAGGTGATTAAAACCTTGGTCGAAGCTAGCCTCCTGGAAATCACCGAACTCATCAGAAAGCTTGTAGGCTTCCACAGCGGCCGGACCTGCCATCTCTGCGGCTTTCTCTGCAGCGGCAAGTTTCTCCTTCAAATTTGCGACCTCCTCGCGTGCGGCCGCTAGCCCTTCAGCGGAATTACGGGCTTCATCCTTCAGGGCTCGCACCTTCTCCTGCAGCTCCGCATCCAGTTTAGCGCTCTCCGCCATGAGTTTCTTCATCCGCTCAACCTCAGCTGCCGCCTGCAAGCCTTTGTTTTCGAAGCGATCCTGGCTTTTTCCGAGGCTCCAAGGGCCGCCGTCACTTTCTTAAGCTCAGCTTTGCGCTTCTCCGCGGCTTCAATCGCCTTGTTTATATGAGTCCCAAGCTGAAAAAGAGGAAATGATAAGTCCGAGGAAAGCACAAAATACGAAGGGGAAAAATACAAGATAAACAAGCTTACCATTGAAGCAGCGATCCCAAATTGGCCTGAAAGGTCTTTCAGTTCGGCGACCTCATCGCCAGCGGGGGCATCTTCTTGAATCACGACGCGAGATGTGATCCCCCTCCCGATTTCCAGCTGAACCCTGTGCGGTGAGTCCCACGCCGGGCGACCCAAGGGGATAACATCAGCAATGGCCTCTCTTATCTGGCCCGCCTTGTTCATGTCGAGGTTTTGAGTAAAGTTGGGATCCAGCCACACCGCCTCTTTCCCCTTGTAGCCGCGGGGTAATGTCCCGGCCGGCAACGGCTCCACCCCCTCAGGGACCTCCTCAACAATAGTCTCAGGCCGCGCAGAGCCCTGATCAGCAGCTCGTTTATCCGCGCGATCAGATGCTTTACCAGCGCCAGCCGTTTTTGTCTTTTCAACCCTCAGTCGTTTCTGGCCCTGGCTCTCCTTTGTGGGATCATCAACCTGTGGCCTCTTTTGGGTAATGGTCTGACTTGAGCTCGCACCTGCGGGCGCCGCTGTGACCTTCGTAGGATCATACGCCTCTTCAATGATAGTGGCGTCCACAGTACGGGGAACCTTCCCAAGGACCTGTTTCAAGGTCGTTTGCCGAGTCTTGGCCTCCTCCTCAGCAAGCCTCTTCCTTTGAGCTCGGCGTTCATTAGCGTCCATACCTGCAAAAAGAGTCCATTAAAAACAGATTCGGAAGAAAAAATAACGCATGAAAGTAACACCTCGAGCTCTTTAAAGATCTAATAAAGGTAGGGAAGTTTACAGGGCGGTCTTCTTTCCGGATCGCCTCCGCGTACAGGACACTCGGACGGAAAGCATTGCCCTATATGACAATCCCCTATCCAATCAGGATCGCTCTCCTCAGGAACCATGGCAACCGCTGGCCTCGCCTTACCCGGACCCGTGAGGCCCGCCATACGTGCAAATGGAAGGGCCAGATCCAGGAGATCAACCCAAGCGATATTCCTTAAGGAGGCATCAATCCCATCGGATTGAATAAGGGTCATGAGCCCTTTAACAAAACGCCGTTCTGATATAGGAGGCTCGTCGATCGTGAGGGTAGATTTCCCCGTGCGTTTTGCGGCCCTAGGAAACGGCCAGCCAACTTTGGATTCCACCTTGAGGATCCGCTTCTGCCATTTGGTAACGAGAATAGTAGGCGGGGCGTCTTGGACCTCAAAGATATTTGCCCCGCGATGCTCGTTCCACAAAACCAGTGAAAATGGCCCAGTAGGGTCAGTGAAGGTTTTATCTTCATCAGTCGACACATCACAATGAAGGCCATGATTTGAATAACGGTCCCAATGGCAAAATCCGAAGGGAGGGCTCCCATCAGTTCGCAAATTCTCACAAAGAAAGGGTCGAATGGAGGTCGGAGTCCCGCGTAAAAATGATCAAAGTGCAGAATCAGGGCGTCATCTGAACGGCGAGCACACACGTAATCCTGGCGATCCCCAGGTTTAAACTTATCCTCCTCCTTCGAATAATCAAGCAGAGAGAACCGATACACGCTCGTGTCAATTTTAAATCGACGATGGATAAATTGGTTAAGGTCTCTGCTATCACAAAGCTGCGCCCACTTCTTCTCCAGCGCCTTTTCAAACTCCGCCAGATAGCGAACTCCCTCATCACCTCGGGATTATTGGGCACGGGTTTCTTCGCTTTAGCAGCGGCCTCCCCAACCGTGATTTTAGGATCTTTCTTCTTTTTTGGCTTCTTAGGAAGCTCCCAAACAATTTGGCGAGGCAGGGGGGCATTTTCGTCCTCACTCGACCCCATCAGTTCGTGAAGAGCGGCGTCTTCAATATATGCATCGTCACGATCAGCGGCACCACTAGGACTCGGATTGGAAACCTGCTCTTCGACGTCCGACATCCCTCTCTCACCGACCTCGCTGGTGCTCGTCCCTTGAGCTCGTGCCATTTCCTTACGGCTTTTCTTGCGTCGAGGGATGGGGTCAGGAAACAGAGAATCTAGGTCAAAAGGATCGCTACTTGCTCGAATAGCGGCCTCGGCGCCGGTTATCTCCTCAACAGGGTCGCCCCCGGCGGACTTCTCAGGACTAGAGGGGTCATCACCCTCTTCCTCATGAGCATAATCGTAAAACTCCTGCTCCTCGTCTGAGTCACCTCTGACAGAATGCTCTCCGTCCGACATCCTGCAAAAACAAGAGGAAAAGGTGGAGCTTTCAGACCTGGGATAATGGAAATTAAACCAGGAAGGTAATCGCACCCATCTCGACGCCCTCCCTCCATTTTTACAGGAGAAACGGAAAGCAAATTGCCAGAAAGGGAAATACGGACTCCAAAGCAACATAATGAGTAGAGGATTCTGGGCACGATGATTCCACTCAGGAGGAATCACAATAAAAAAAAAACACCAACCTAGAAAACCTCACTTTTTCTCAAGAAAAACACCTTACATCCAAGCGCATTGCCCAGACATTGGATCAAATGCCAGGGAAGGACTCGAAAAACAAACGGAGAACAAAAAAAAGGGATAGGGGAGAAAAATTTACCTGTTTTTCTGGGAAAGATAGAAAGATCAGCCTAAAAAGCACGTCGAAATCTTCAAACTCCTGCCGGAAAACCTCGAAACCCACTTCCACCACCGTCAAATCTTACTATCAAACTCCGCCGGAAGCTTTTGTTAGTCCTAGAAAAAAGAGAGAACTCGGAGAAAAATTGAGGGAAATTGGAAGAGTGAAAAGTGAGGAAATGTTGAGGAGGCTAGCCTTATATAGGCAAGCGAGTGGAGATCGTGGTGGAAGTTAAACCATCCAACGGTTGGGGATTGCGCGGTCGATTCAAATTCAAATTCGAAAACCGCAATCATTATGAAGGCCAATCAATGCCCACGTGCACGCTTGGGCAGTTGCCAAGGGCGTTACTACCCACGTAATTGTAGTTATCAAGGGGGTGACGTCAACCACGATTTGACTAACTGCCCCATTGAGGCTTTACGGATGGCCTCGCAGACGACAAGGCCGCAAAAACAGGCCCAGAGTTGCTTCGAAGGCCGTATGCTTTGAAAGCACGGCCCTTAGTGAACAAGTCGCATCAGACGACAAGGCCACAAAAACAGGCCCAGAGTTGCTTCGAAGGCCGCATGCTTTGAAAGCACGGCCCTTAGTGAACAAGTCGCATCAGACGACAAGGTCGCAAAAACAGGCCCAGAGTTGCTTCGAAGGCCGCATGCTTTGAAAGCACGGCCCTTAGTGAACAAGTCGCATCAGACGACAAGGTCGCAAAACAGGCCCAGAGTTGCTTCGAAGGCCGCATGCTTTGAAAGCACGGCCCTTAGTGAACAAGTCGCATCAGACGACAAGGTCGCAAAAACAGACCCAAAGTTACTTTGAGGGCGTATGCTTTGAAAGCACGGCCCTTAGTGAACAAGTCGCATCAGACGAGGTCGCAAAAACTGACGCAGAGTTGCTTCGAAGGCCGCATGCTTTGAAAGCACGGCCCTTAGTGAACAAGTCGCATCAGACGACAAGGTCGCAAAAACAGGCCCAGAGTTGCTTCGAAGGCCGCATGCTTTGAAAGCACGGCCCTTAGTGAACAAGTCGCATCAGACGACAAGGTCGCAAAAACAGGCCCAGAGTTGCTTCGAAGGCCGCATGCTTTGAAAGCACGGTCCTTAGTGAACAAGTCGCATCAGACAACGAGGTCGCAAATACATTGTCCTGGTACTTGCTACTCCCCGCTCGACATTTTTGTAAAAAATGATCAAGACATGGAGTAGGGGGCCATTGATGATATAAATAATGTCGCCACCGTCTGGTCCTGGAAAGAGCCTATGGTTCACCACGCCTGAGGCAGGTCCGCGACCACAGCAACGGCGACGCCAATGATATCTAGTAAAGGCCGCCACCATCGACCCCTCCTAGAGCGTCGCCAGAGCTAGAGGGCCGGATCGAGGCCTTGGATCGATGGCCCTTAAAGGGTCGCATGAGACTTGAGAAGGAACAGGGACCAAAGGCAAGGAACAGTGTTGGCGGCCCCAGAGATCCCGAAGGATCGCCGCCCAGATATTATACCCACTTGCTGCTAGATACTTTATCCACTTATGGTTAGATATTTAGTGTTTGCTTAACTGTTAAGTAAGATTAGTGACTAAGCTGCTTCGCAGCACTTGTCCATTACTTGGCTCCTAAGATTTCTCTTCCTATAAAAGGAAGTCTTGTGTAACCTAATTAAAATATATGACATATAATAGAAAAACAAGGAAAAGCTCTGCAAAAATACTATCTTCCCCAACACCTATCGCCACCGCAAAGCCTCCGCCTAACATACACTAAAATCTCCAACAGATAAGCCAGATATCCACTAAGAACATCCACCGTCGCGCCACCGTGATGATTTTTGCATCATAAATATGATGCCGACCTAAAGGTCGGTCTTATAAAATGCTCGCTCGAGGGCGAGTTCTAAATATGATGCTGACCTAGAGGTCGGTCTTACAAGAAGGTTCGCTCGTAGGCGAATTCCAAAATGTGATGCCGACCTAGAGGTCGGTCTTGTAAAATTTTGGCATATGTAGCCTGTTGGTGCCGCGCTATTAAGCGGACGGACTTATAGGGCCTTGGGCGAGCATTTTATAAGACCGACCTCTAGGTCGGCATCACATTTTGGAATTCGCCTACGAGCGAACCTTCTTGTAAGACCGACCTCTAGGTCGGCATCATATTTAGAACTCGCCTCGAGCGAGCATTTTATAAGACCGACCTCTAGGTCGGCATCATATTTAGAACTCGCCCTCGAGCGAGCATTTTATAAAGACCGACCTTTAAGTCGGCATCATATTATTGAATTCGCCTACGAGCGAACCTTCTTATAAGACCTACCTCTAGGTCGGCGTCATATTTTGGAACTCATCTTCTAGCGAGCCCTCTACAAGACTGAAAGCTCTCATGCCACCAAAAGCTAAATTAATCAACTACACACAAGCAACGAAAAGACCTACTCGAGTATGGCACTTAGGCAAAGCTAACAGGCAATCCGCCACAACAAACGAGCCATCACAGTATTTCAAGGCAACAGATCCACAAAGACTATTACTCCCCGCCTAACATTTCAGGAAAATGATTAAGGCACGGAGTAGGGGGCTATTGATGTGCCTAAAATCGTACTTCGGTCCGCATATCCTTGTTCGGGTCTGACGACCACCGACATTAGTGGATGAGGCCACCAACTATTACTACCCTCGAGCTCGCAAGCCAAAACTAGAGCCGCGAGCCTTCGGATCCTTTCCAAACCCTCAACCCTACGCGACGACAGAAAGGATTAGGGGGCCGACACGCGATCTTATTCAATAAATGGGTCCGCCAACGACCTCGATCATAACATTTAGAGGAAGAGATACCTCAAGTTCAACAAAACAATGATATAAATGGAGGCAGTAGAGAGCGAGAGTAAGACAGGACGGCGAAGCGGGCGACCTATACGATCCTATGAGGACGCCGCCGAGATATTCGATCCACTTATCATCTAGATATTTTAGTTTACTTGGCTACTAAGTTTGCTCCTCCTATAAATAGGGGAGCCATGTAACTCATTTAAGTCTCGGGCAAAATGATATAAAACACAAGGCAAAGCCGAATTGCCCCCGTCTTCTTCTCTTATAAGAGCACCACCGCCGGAAACCATTGCCGCCACCGGGCACCACCGGCAAACACCACTTTTATATACTTTTATAGCCAGATATCCCACGTATAACACCGCTAAAAGCATGATGACATTTTTTGCATCATCACCGTCTAACGAGCAATGCTTTATTTTTTATGATTTTCCGATTTTTTCTATTAGAAAATCTTTCGTACATAGTTCCAATGTTTCCAGAAAAACAACAAATCATAGAACTCCCACTAGTTCATTGATTCCAAATATCGTCCAACTAGCGACATTTCATGACTTTCCGGTTTTTCAATTAGAACGGTTACGTGTGTAGTCAGTTACACTTTTCTAATGTTCTAGAAAACAACAAATCATAAAGCTCCCACTAGTTCATCGATTCCAAATATCGTCCAACTAGTAACACTTCATGATTTTCCGATTTTTCAATTAGAAAATTACTCTTGTAATTACTACAAACTCAAAATTCACTAGAAGAATTTCAAAGTCCGAAATCACCTTTGATCAAACTAAGTTTGTCTCCCGTTTGACACGAATGACACTAGTGACATACCTATATGTCACTCTGGTTTTTAAAAGGCTTAAGAGAAAATATCTCTTTCGAAAATTAATTGCATTATCGATTAACTAGTTCAACGTCCTATTTACTTTCCACTTTTTAACCAAGTCAATACTAGTCAATTATAAATTTTAAGCAATTTAGTAAGGGATATAATGCTGTATATAAAATGACATATATTAATTCAAGTTTAACACTACTATATTATTTTATTTTAGGAATTGTAAACTATAAGTAAGTCTACTCTACCATTCCAAGGTTTTAACCTCGCATCTCAATGCCGCCGTAGGGTAGGTCAAAGAGATGACGGTTAAATCGAGACAATCTCATCAATGAATAACTTGTGAGAATCAAACATCCCACGAGAATCGAACATCCCTTTATTCATTGACTACCTTCCTTTCTTAGCCTAGATATTACCAAAAATATCCTTTATGAGTGTGACCTACTATATCGGATCTCTTAGGTACGCCCCGAGTGTGTCATCGTAGGATAGGTCGGTGACCCATCGAGTACCCAGAAATCCTATCCTTTCGGAGACCAAGCCATGAATGTTGATAGGGGTGAACACCATCCGTAGGGGGACGAAATCAAAGCGCCGCGAGGCGTCACCCTTCTCTCACTTACTTATATCTATAGTAGAGGCCGTGGGGTTGGCTGTCGCCTCCCCCGCTCCCACTCAATAATTTGGAAGTTGTGGTGGGTTAACTAACCACGTCTTTTTGATGTTAAAATAAAAGGCACATCAAATCAAGGATTCCAAATGGTGTCGGTAACGTAGGCAAGCCTACCCGTCCTATTCGTTGGAACATATGTGACAGTCGGACGAAATCGGGTCAAGACAGCCCCATTGAGATAAGAAGGAATCACCCCTCCGTTCTCCGGTGTAGCTTAGTCTTGCCGGACCCCCGTGCATACATCACACTAGGAGGGTTAAGTCGGTCGAGCGAAGCTCGGTTGACCACCCAACCTATAGGCGAACCGTTTTTATTCAAGATTTATTGTTCTTTTACCATCATTCAATCTCGTAGGCACTACGAATCGAAAACGTGATCTCGTTTGGGCTTTAAGGCGGTTCACCGAGAACACACACCGAAAGGCTTAACGATTTCATAACCCGTCCTCGGATCTTTAATTAGTTACTAAATTAATTAATTACCACGTATTAATTAAATTTCAACTAATTACGTGAGTTTGTATACATGTCTATTTTAATTACCAAAATTAAAATTCTACATGTATGCATGGAGTGGATTTATGATATGATGCATGTCATGGCAATTCCGATTTTATGTCTATTTTATGATCAAACACATAAAAAATAAATTGCGGAAAATTTAAACACCGAGATGGATCATTGGTACCCCCGACTAACCTATTTTCTAAGGAAAAGTAAAAATTAATCTAAGTCTTCAAATCTCGATCTCCGATTTTGATCTCGAAAACTTCCGGATCTTCAAAGCTTCGATCTCTACACGAACCACGAACGACGAGGAGAGGAGGCCGTAATATACCAATATATTAAAAAATATATCTACATTATCAAATTTGTTTTATATAAAAGAACTTTTTTTTTTTGTTACAGCATTAGGTTAGGTTACCAGAAAAAAAAAAATTAGGTTAGGTTACCAAATGAAATAGCTGCCGCATGATACAAAAGAATTGCTGTGACCAAATTTTTTGCCGCATGTTTAAAAAAAAAAATTTGCCGTGACCTAAAAAAAACAAATCAGCCCCTCTCCTTTTACCTTATGTTCCACCATATTGATGATCTTGAACACCATTATCTTCGTCGTCTTGAACCCGGATCAAAAATTAAAAAAAAACAAAAGGTACTACCTTTTTACATTTTTCGTATGACATAAAATAAATTACACATCCTATGCTCAATTGATGCTAATCAAAAGAGCTACAAAATATATCTACGGGTAAACAATACCAACCACAATCCATCTCTTCAACCACGACAATCACAAGCATTCATCATGAAATTTTCAAAATAATAAAATTAAAACGAAAATAATGCAATCTACACACGCATATTCCACTCCTTAGATCTAATATTTTATACGTATAAATGTATATCACATTGGCTCCGATACCACTGTTAGTAATACCATCCGCAACGGAAGCGATTTAAGGATCTAGATCTATAAATTACACGTAATAAAATAACTAGATCTATATCTACAAGGGGGTTGTAGATCATACCACTTGGATCTCAAAATCCAAGTTGAAGAACCGCAATAGGAAGATTGCAAGTAGATGTGAAGAGCACCACGATCTTCCGTACGTGTGATCCAAGCAACTCCCGGTGGAAGGAAATTCTCGACTCGAACCCTTCCGATATGCTACCCTGAAAAATCTCCAAGATTTTCCCCTTATTCCCTTTGGCCGAAAATTTTCACCTTCTCCTCTCTAAGAGGTGTAGGTCGAAATATTGTGTTGTTGTAAGGCTTGGGAGAATTCTCTTTATATAGGAGAGTAAAACTTAACCTCCAAGGATTTAATAATTAATACAAAATCAATTATAATAATCCTATTAAATAAAAGATAATCCCATAATATTCTAGAACAAATCTAGAATAATATTTATCTTTATTTCTTACCATAAATATTTATCCAATAAATATTTTATGCACATGTCTTATTAATACACAAGAAAACTAATTTCTTGTTCCATAAAACATCACTTGGGGCGAAATTTATCACTTGTGACCTAGTCACAATATATTTCGGCCTTACACACCATTTGGGCCAAGATTATGAAAAATATCTTTTTCACATATTTAATTATTTAGCCCAACTAATTTAATAGTCCACTAAACAATTAATTCACATATTGTTTTAATAAAGTCCAACAAGAACTAAATTAATATTATTAGGATTCGACGCCCGAGAATAGCTATGCTATATTAGGAGGCACGTCGGGGACCATGGACTAATAATCAGCGGCTCCGATAAATCAAATAATTATCTTACGAACAGAATAATTATATTCGATAAATCAATCACAGGAATATGCCACCATAATCCCGTGACTGCACTCCTCCGATTATGAGATTATATTTATCTCCTCACGAGAATAATAAGCGTCCATTGATATAATCATTACATATGGATTAATCCTCCATAGACTGCTCATTCTAAATCGGGAAGTTACCGTTAACCCTTTTAGAACCTCTTATCCTTATTTACCATTAACCCCTAGTGATCAATTAATTCATACAACTCACTGGTAGCTATCGTTTCTAGGATTAACAAATAAGGGAACTGTCTATCTACTTCCATAAATGGAAGGAATGGATTCCGTATCTGTGATAACACGGACTACTCACTCAATCCAGTACAATGCCAAGATGGGGTAATTCGGACCACAGACTCAGTGTAATCCTTAACCGTCAAGTCAAACCTCATACTGATTCAAGCAGTTGACTGTGATCACCTCAGGATTAAGATATATCCATAAATATGATCATCCATTGATTCGATAAGACTTCTCGATTACGGAATTATATTGTGAACTCTAATCAAATCGGTCCAGCTCTATATGATATATCTATCATATTTAAATGCCCCACTAGGTTCTCTTAACCGAAAGTCCGGATAAGACAATCACACCTATTGTGTTCTTGGCGCATTAATAGCACGTTAAAGGAGAGACCCGATACTCTCGATTAACTTCACTACGGGCTAATTGTATTTTAAGTACATCTCACTAACTCAATCCTCCTGTGTATATCCCATACACTGAGTTAAGTGATTACATAAACGATATACTTAGGGTTTTCTGTAGTGTAAATACTATTGTCAAATCGGTGATTATGAGAATAATAAATATGAATAATAATGTCAATTCATTTATTAAATAAAACAATTACAAAAATTGTCTTTCGGGCATAACACCTAACAGTTTCTTATCTCAAATAGAACCTAAAATTGTTGAAGAAGCAATATCAGATCCAGATTGGATAATTGCTATGCAAGAAGAACTGAATGAATTTGAAGAAATCAAGTTTGGACACTAGTGGAAAGGCCTAATCATGCAAACATAATTGGTACAAAATGGGTATACAGAAACAAATTGAATGAATCCGGTACCATTGTGAGAAATAAGGCCAGACTAGTAGCAAAAGGCTATTCTCAAGCAGAAAGAATAGATTTTGTTGAGACATATGCCCCTGCTGCAAGATTGGAAGCTATAAGATTATTCTTGGCACATGCTGCTTATAAAAAACTTCAAGGTATATCAGATGGATTTCAAAAGTGCATTCTTGAATGGCATTCTAGAAGAGGAGGTGTATGTTCAACAACCTCCTAGATTTGAAGTTAAAGATCAAGAAGATAAAGTGTATAGACTCAAAAAAGCACTTTATGGTTTGAAACAAGCACCAAGAGCATGGTATGAGACTCTATCTCAATTCTTGGTGGACAATGGTTTTACCAAAGGTACCATTGACAAGACTCTGTTCAGAATCAATGAAGGAGACAGCACCCTGCTGGTACAAATTAATGTTGATGAAATAATTTTTGGTTCTGAAAATGAATTGCTATGTGAAAAATTTTCTAATTTGGTGAAAAGTAAATTCCAAATGAGTATGATGGGAGAAATGAACTATTTCTTGGGATTACAAGTCAAACAGATGAAAGATGGAATATTCATTCATCAAACCAAGTATACCAAGGAGCTACTGAAGAATTTTGGTATGGAAAACAGCACCAAGGTACCAACTCCTATGAGTACCAACATTAGATTGGATGAAGACAAAGAAGGCAAAGATGTTGATCAGACCTTATACAGAAGGATGATAGGCAGTCTGTTGTACCTAATTGCCAGCAGACGTGATATATCCTTTGCTGTAGGTGTTTGTGCAAGATTTCAATCAAAACCTAAGGAAAGTCATTTAGGTGCAATCAAAAGAATTCTCAAGTATCTAAAAGAGACATTGGATGTGGGATTATGGTACTCAAAAGATGGAAGTTTCAAGGTTATATCCTACTCAGATTCTGATTATGCTGGATGCAAGATTGATAGAAAAGGCACCACAGGAACCTGTCAGTGGATGGGAAATAGACTGGTTTCCTGGTTTAGTAAGAAACAGAATTCTATATCAACTTCCACTGCTGAAGCTGAATATATTGCTGCTGGAAGTTGTTGTGCACAAATACTTTGGTTAAGACAACAGTTAAGGGATTATGGGATTGAAGAAAAATAAATTCCAATTATGTGTGACAACCCAAGTGCAATTGCAATCACAGAAAATCTTGTTTTGCACCCAAGAACCAAGCATATTGATGTGAGACATCACTTTATAAGAGATCATGTTGAAAAGAAAGATGTGGTGGTTCTTTACATCCCTACTGAAGATCAACTTGTCGATATTTTCACTAAACCACTGGATAGTGAAAGATTTGCTAAACTAAGGACTGAGCTTGGAATTATAAAAGTTGATCGATACAACTTTAATCAAGAATGTACTGGAATTAACCAAGGGGGTCAGTCTTTGCTATGATGGGTGAGCTCACTTAGCAGATTAGTCATTGGTATCAACAATTCCATGTACTTATTTTTGTTTGGACAATTGAGCAAATGAAGTTGCCAAGGGGATTGGTCTTTGTCATGATTGGGTGAGCTCACTTGACAGATCAGTCATTGGCGTTAAACTTCGTCTTGTATTATCATTTGGACAAAACAGAGGAATTGAATATCGGCAGAATAACTCAGTCAGCAGGCTGCTGAGGCATCTATGTCAGCAGGCTGCTGAGCCAAGTCTACTGATTACAAGGCTACTGAAATAAACGTTACTCACCAAACTTGCCAAAGTCAAAAAGCAAAATAGCGGGATATTTATTTCATCTTTATAACCGCAGTTACACGATCGAACGGTTACAATTATTTATGGATCAATCATGGGACACGTGGCAAGATCTCATTGATTCCAAATTTAATCGTGGTTAATGCTACAGTACGTGTACAGTACGTGCTCTGACAGTTTCAACCACTACTCTCTGTTATATATACAGACCTATACATAGAGGATAGTTACAACTCTCAAATTGCGATTTATCTGCAAATATCTTGTGTGAACGTAGATTTGAAAGCTTTCTTCTTCATCTCATTCACTTATAATGGCAAACAAGGATGATGTTCATATTGGCACCAGTCAAAGTGTAAGAGGTTATATGACTGACTGTCACTCTACTGAACTAGCCATTAACATAGGACGAAGAATCAGACGGATTGCTGGTTTGGAGAATGTTATCAATAGAAGACTGGAGAGAATTTCATATGTCAATGTATTGGAATTCTGGAGGAATATTATTATACATAAACGTAGAGAGGCCTTCACTACAACGGTTAATGGAAGAGAGATTGAAATATCTTCAGATCTACTGAGAGCCGTTTTTCACTTTGGACCTAGAAATGATGTTCCTACCAATCCAGAGGCAATGAATCCACCAAGAATGAAGTTTGTGGATGCAATAAAGACAAATGAGAATGTATCTTCATCTCTAAGCATTGATGTGAAGCATATTGGATATGAGTATAATCTGCTGAGCAAATTAATTGCCAAGACCATTTTGGGATACATTGGGAGTCTAGATACACTGTCTGGATCCAAAATAGACCTACTGATCATCATCTGCAGAAGTATGAAGTTTGATTGGGCTGGATTCTTTATACATTACATAAAGAAGGTGTTTACTGAAGATAGAGATGGTGTAAGGAAGTCCAAAACCAAGCCCTTAGGTCTACTGATTCAGACCTTGTTGAATCATTTTCAGATACGATGTTGCATCAGAGAAGATTAACAAATCCAGATATAAGCCAGAAGTTGCTACTCCTATTCCTGGATTAGATGATGATGAAGATGTGGATGATGAGGCTACAGAAAGTGATGATGATGGTGGAGATGATGATGCTGGTGGTGAGCAAGTTAAGCAAGTTGTTAAGCCTGCTGCACCTAAGAAGGTTATTGAGAAGAGAAAGGCTGCTGATACTAGAAAGATCACAGAAATGTTAAAGCCTAGGAAGACAAGGAAGCAAACAACAGAGACTATTGAGTCTGTTGAGGGTTCAGTTGAAATTGAGGTCACTGACCCTGCTGCACGTACAAAGATGAAGTCTGTTGCTGAAATTTTGAAAGAGCAACAAAAAGAAGCCAGTAGAAAGAGGAAGGCTGCTGAGATTGAAACTGAGCAACTTTCCAAAAGGATGAAGGAAATTGCTAAGAAGAAGAAGCATGGAAAGGGGAAACAACTGAGGATTCTAGAGGCACAAAGAGAAGAAGAGGAAGAAGAGGCTATTGAAGCTGAACCTTTAACAACTATTAGGCCTACTGAGATTGAAAAGGTTGTTGTTGAGAAACCTACTGGAGAATCACAGCAGACTGCTGTACCTGAGCCTGCTGTAGAAGTTGTTGAATCCACCCTTATAGAGGCTGTTGAACCTACTGAAGCTGCACAAGTTGTTGTTGAGCAACTTGTTAAAGATCCACAGCAGAGTACTGAATCTGCATCTACTGTGGTGATTGAAACGACTGTACAAGACCCTGCTGGTTCTGCAAATGTTCAGGGGGAAGAGCAATCTGTTGCTAACCCTGCTGATGAGCATGTAAGCGAGGGGGAACCCAGTGTGGAACAGATGGAGGTAATAGGCACTAATGTACAATCTGAGCAACCTACTGACCTAGAGGCATCTGTTGAAGAAACTCGGACTTTACTTGTTGAGACCTTAGGAGGTTAGCAAAGTGGACACACAGCTCCTAGAAAGCCAGCCATGCCCTTTGAGAGGAAAGAGAAGAAGAAGAAGAAAGAGGGGTATGTTGATCCAAAGCTCCAGTTCGTAGCTGATTACTTTTATAAAAGACAAAAAAATCAGCTGCTGAACCAATGACAGATTTTGAGGAGTGGACTTTTAGAAAGTTAGGAGTGGAAAACCTGCTTGATCTGGTTGATACCTCTTTGTTGGAAGCAAGATTGATGGATCTTATTGATGAGCAAAAGAAGGAATAGGGTATCAAATTTAGAGATCCTAGAGATGAATCAGATAGCGATGACTCTTCTTCATCTGATTCTGGTGATGGTCATCCCCCACGCCAAGGAGAGACCAGTGGAACTGCATTATTAAATGAACCAAGTATACAACAGTCCACTGATACTGGTAGGTCTGCTGAGGTCCAGCAGACTAGTCAAATGGAGGAAGATCTGGAGGATCTTACCATGGATGATCTGGAGGCACTAATCAATGAGGGTATACACATTGGTGCAAATAGGCTGGTTGGTGTGTCTGATGCTTTATTTGTTGTTGAATCTATTGAACATCCTGAGGATCAGCAGAATGTAGACTTGGATGAAGAAAGGGTTACTAAACTTAGTGAACCTGATGTCAGTTCTGAGGATTCAGTTCAATATCAAGACTGGATTGACACTGAGGGCACCTTATCCAAAACTGCTAATACTCTAAGAAGGATTGCTCATGCAATAGGGTTTTAAGAAGAAAATATGGCTAAATTCCCTGCAATCCTTGTACAGAGAGTGTTAATCACTGAGGAGCAGACAGTGATTGCACGGAGGTTAGACATGGTCATGGGATTTGAAGGATCACCATTACTTGTTGAGGAGGTTCAGGCTGCTGAGGATCAGACAGCACTTGAACAAAGGTTGGAACCGTGGTACAGGTTGCTGAGGAACAAACAGAACCTGGACAAAGGTTGGAACTTTCTCTGGGTTTACAGGAAACCCCTGCTGTTGTTGAAGAATAGGCTGCTGTAGTAGAGCCTACTGGAGGAAAGGTCACTAAAGGGAAAGATAGTCAGCAGACTGTTGTTGTTGATGAGGATGAACAACTGGTGGGCTATAACTACAGTGATGAAGAGTTTCAAATGCCTGGAGAAGAACATGTTGCTAATAAACCCCCATAGGCATTTGTACCACTCTTTGAAGAACCTGCCCTAGATCCTATTCTGGAAGAATTCTAAGGACCTAACCCTGCTGGAAGGGATATGAGCTGGGCCATGGTTGTCAGCAAACAAAAGGCACAATACAATGTTGAAGAGCCTACTGATGAATCTGCTGGACATATGGATGGAGGAATGGCTGGTAGGGTACCAAGACATGTCTTGGAGGAGTTGAGGGCTGTCAGAAATGATATAACACAGTTAATAACTCAACTTGATAGACAAGAGCAGAGGTTTGAAGAACTGATGAGCCTAGTAGACAATAATAGAAAGTCTATTGAGACAGTTGCTTCAAACTTCACATCTACTCAGTATGCTATTGCTGATCTAACACAAGATGTGAGAGGAATTAAACAAGGCAATACACTAAAAGAAAAGTTTTTAAAAGATCAGTTTGCCTCTATTCAACAGAAGTTAGAAAATCTTGCTGAAGTACACAGACCTGCTGAACCTGTTGTTGCACCTCAACCTGTTGTACTAGGCCCTAGAATCACTGAGAGGATAACTCTACTGCAGCAGACAATGCAAATAAGGATCACTGCAGTTGACACTAGGACTGAAATTATGGAGGGTCAACTGAACAACCTAGTGATCACACAGGAGAGTGTTCATGGCCTGCTGTCCCGTTTTGTTGATGATGTCAATAAGGGGGAAGAGAGCCAAACAGCAGTAGCAAAAGAGGCTGCTAGGATCTTTGCACAGAAAAGATGGAAGGCTGATACAAATGCTTTTAGAGAGTCTGCACCTGGCAGACTACAGCTTACTGATGATCTTTTAAAGGAATACAAGAAGCAGTACTATAATAAGATGAGACCTTATCATGACAAGGGCTTCCATGAAGGGCTAAACTCCTTTTTGGGTTTGAAGTTTTGGGAAGCAAGAGTCAAATCCATGAGATGCAGAGGTGGCAGAGGTGGAAGAGGTGGTAGAGGTGGAAGGAGTTTACCTACCACATCAGGAAAGGAATCACTGAATGAATTTAAAGAAGTATACATGCGCTTAGGCTTTAGAGTACATCAGATCAACCTTACTCTACCTGAGGCATGGAAATGGTGGAAAGAAGTGAATCCTCACATTGATTTCTCTCTTTTTGAAAATGATTGGATGAGAGAAATGGTTAGAGAAATAAGAGCTTATCTTGAACAGCAAGAGAAGGAGAGATGATTGAGCTAAAATTTACCCCAACAAAAACAATTTATAAAGACTCGAAACCGTGGGCAAACTAACTCTCTAACCGGCAGTATACCGGGTCGATTGCTAGAATAGCTACAGGAGTACGAGGTCGAACCCAAAGGAATCGTGCTTGCAAGTACTATAGTGAACGTAATGCTTAGTCTAGGTGATCAATGTTCTTAAGGTTTTGTTTACTACAACGACACTAAGTGGTTCTAACTAATGAGTCTAAAGATAAAAAGAACGAAAGAAGATTAAACTACTAGGTTTTAACGATAAATTAAGGGACATAGCCGAACCATGATCAAAATAGCTAGTTTCACCCCAAGGAGTGACAAAACCGAGTGTGCAATAACAACAACCTCTTACATTCAATTCCACGGGTACGTGCTCCTAATCCCGGTGCTAAGGTCTGAACAACTCTTCCCCAACACCATATGCCAAGTCAACTAACCTTTCCTAAGAGAGGTTCATTCACAAGTCAATCATGCACGAGATCCGTTTAAGCGTGAAAAACGAGTAACCTCGCACTACAATGCGATCTTAGAACCCTTTTCCCACACCCCTCTCTCTGAACAACTCTCAAGATTGATGTGTGTGATTTTTGACCTAGGTGATCAATCTTGCCCAAATCCGTTATAACAAGTTCTAAGACGTGAAATATGCAAGATACAACAATAAAAAGCACTACCCACTCCCAATTTCATCACCCAAAGGGTGGTTTCACCAAATTTCACATGATTCGACTATGTAGATGTTTAGCTACTCATTACACTAATCAAAACATGCACAAAACAGTAAATAAGAGCCATAACAAGTAAAAGAGAGGAGAAATATACCATAAAATTGCAGAAATTCGAGTTGAGATCCAAAAAGTACAAAATAAAGAAGTAATCAAAAGGTGGTCTCTTAGTGTTTGAAATGAAAATCTAAGCTAAGAAATGGAAAGATTAAGCTAAGATGTTGTTGATTTACACTAAGAGAGCGTATTCTAAGCTATTACAAATTTCGAGCTAAAAAGGGGTAGATTTTTGCTAAGAAAAGCTTGATATCCCAAGAAATGGTCTAAGGGGGGTATTTATAGGTGAAGGGAAAATCTACTGCAAAATCGGTCCAAACGCGCGTTTAGAGGTCTGGAACGGGCGTTTGCAATCTTCTAACGTGCGTTTCACTTAGTTGAAACGCGCGTTTCGCATAAATTCTGGGCAGGGGCTTGACTATTCTTCATCTGGAACGCACGTTTAAGATGGTTCGAACGCGCGTTTGGTGACTTGGAACGCGCGTTTAGAGTGGTTTTCAAACTCGCGTTTGGAGGTCTTCAATTATGAATCAAGTCTGGACTTCTGGAACGCACGTTTGGGGGCTTCAAACGCACGTTTGATGTATGGAACGTGCGTTTGTGGAGTTCAAACGCGCGTTTGACCCCTGTTTCCCCAAATCTTCACTTTTCTTCCTTTTTGGGCCCTCGTCTTGCCTCGAACATGCTTTTTCACCACGAATCGTCACCTTCCAGGTCCTCGAGACACCAATACCCTTCAATATCATAAACAACCACAAACATCCAAACAATTCCGGAGGGTAAAAGTGCTCGGGAATGGGGTTAATATTAACAAAAAGGGGTAAGAATTCATCAAAGTAATGGATTCATTCCCCGTGCCATAAACTCACGATAACACCCCGAAAATGGTCTAATTCACCCAAAATTATGCTGAAAGTGTGGTAAACGGGGGTAACTAATCGGAGTCACGTGAAGTTGACTCCTATCAACCACCCCACACTTAGCCTTTGCTCGCCCTCGAGTAAACTAGGCGTTTTAAAACCAACCAAGGGATTGAACTTTGTGACGTAGGTGCTACTATCCACGCCCTCGAGGTAACCACAAAGTAAGACAACGAACATACAACACCGGTGCAACATTATCAAAAGAATAGAGTGTGTGTGGTGCCGAGCTACATCCAAGTGTTCAAAATGATTGTCGGGGCTTGAATCCCGACCAAAAGTCTACCAACCGTTTCATACCCACTAGCCTCTCCACTAATCAAGGTCACTAATTTTGGACACGATCGGGTAGGACTTGAAGGGTTATAACGTTAGGCTAGGGTAATTCCGGTTAATCGAAAAGGATATTTTGGGAACTGGAGAAAGAAGTACAAGTGAACTTAATCAACAAGTGTACCACCTTATTTCTACCATACAAACCATCCAAACTCCCTATTGATTAGTATAAAACTTTGGGAACCATAGGATACTAACATACCCGAACTCATTGCCTAATTCAACTATGTTTCAAGTTTCATGAGGCGAGATCGAATACATTAGCACCTATCTCACTATCCCAACCCTTAACATCATAAATATAACTTTTGAGCTCATCTCTTTGATTCCAACCCCTTTATTTATATACATCAAACTCGTATTTATTGAGAACTTTCTAATTTATTTTGAACTTTGATTGATTGAGTTCTTTTTTTTTTTTAAAGAGAGAAGAAGAATTTCACAGATTTTTCTTTTCTTTTTAGGCCAAACCCCAAACATTGCACCCAATTTGAGCTCCTCTTATCCTTATAGCTCCAACCCAAGAAAACACCAACCCATTACAATATCATTTCCCCCACCCCACACTTGTCTTGGAAAGTGTGACCTAACAAAAGACTAAGTCCACTCGTAAGGTGTAAATGAAGGGAACGTGACCATAATTAAGGCTCAAGGTAGGTTTCTGACTAAGTGACAAAACGGCTATAAAATGAATGGTGGTCAGACCGTTCTATCAAGGCTGAAAGGGGCTACGAAGGTCTAATGTTCGGGACAAGGCTTATTTGGCTTTGTTAGGGTCAAAGAGATGCCATGACCGTCATCCCGTGTCCTACTTAGGTAAACCTTTCTATTTCGTCTCGAGACCAATGATATGAGATGTGATAGTAATCAAATTGTGCACAAAGTGTAGCATCACGTGAAATTAATAGACTCTATTCTCAAGATAAAATCAAACCGAAGTGCACACGTTCGGGGCCCTACTAAGTTGGCCACCACTCGAATATGGACATAGCACAAACAACACAGTGTCGGAAACCCTTGAAAAATTTTAAAAATTACCCAAAAATCGACTTAAGCCCGATCATAGGCTAAGTATACCACATATACTGCACATTCAACAATAAAAACAAGAAAACGGCTAAGTCCCCCACCCCACACTTAAACGAAACATTGTCCTCAGTGTGTGAGAGATAAGAAGCGTAAAAGACTTAGCTGTTTGACCAAAGGACCCGGCAGAAAGGCGCAACCGTGACTCGAAACTCGCGATAACCTCATATGAATCCATCCCGTAACCTAAAGTGAGATCAACAGAAACAAAGACAGCGCATGCACGGGACAGAATCCGCGTGCTAAAAAGCAAGCAATAAGGTAAGCGGGTGCATAAAATGACGAGTCTAAGCCACAATGACGAGATCAAAGCATAATGAGGGGGGTATGGGATATGCAATGGAAGGATACAATCGAATCGAGTAAAACCAGAGCATCCATGCAATAGAGATAAACCAATAACAATATCCTCGTCATCCCAAAGTATCATTCAATGAAAAAGGAAAACATACACGGTCAAGCAGGCCTCAGGGGCTCAAAAATAAGTGCGCGTGTATGTCAAGTGAAGTGTGCCCAAAGTATGATGAAAGAACGTCAAAATTAAGTGAAATCAACAAAGTATAAAAGAGACAGACTAGTAAGTAAATACAATAAAAATCGCATGAGAAAGCATGCTAGTCTGCTCCATGGCCCTGTACGTCAGTAGTGGAGTCCGGTGTGCCCGATGATGGTACAACCACAGCAGCTGCACTCTCTGTCTGTGTAGGTCCAGAACACCTGCCCTAATCGCCTCTTTCCCAGCTGCCTCTGTCCCAATCAAATCATCCAGAACTATGTCATCAAATCCTCTTCTGGCTCATCAAAAAACGAATCCTCTATGACCCGCTGCAAGTCCTCCTCAATCTCCGGGGTATACTGAAACGGGGAGATATCCAGATCCAATGAAGGGAGTTCAACCCCCCTCTCCTGAGCTAATACCTGCTGATTCTCCACTATGCCATTAAGTGTCACCCTCAGACTGTCCATCCAATCTCTCTGTTTATGCGCAATCAGAAGCCCCTGCCGCTCACTAAGCCACGGCCCCCCGGTAGTAGGTGTAGAAGGTGGAGGTGTAGGTGTGGTGGAAGGTCCAGTAGCAGAAGGAGGAGGTGGGGGTATGGCAGTGGTGGTGGTGGAGGATATGACAGGAGGAGGTATGAGGAGTGTGGTGGAAGTAGTGGGGGCGGTGGGGCGGAGGACGGTGTGAATAGGTCGTGGGGTGGGTCTAGGAGGTTTGGAAGCGGTGCGGGCATTGAATGGCTTAGGCATCACGGGGAGATTCTTCTTCCTCAGGATCTGATCATCAGGATATTCCTTCACCAACGCTCCCTTGCACAAGCCATGAATAAGGTAGGGGCACATAATCATCCGACGCTTAACCTTCTGGTTTTCTCTAAACTCCTCAAAAATGGTTTTCCCGACGTCTACCTTGATTTTAGTGTAGAGCATACAACAGTTGCAAATCCTTAATGTGGAAGTGCGTTATGTTGTCCTTCGGTAGTAGACGGTTCTGGGAAAACTTTGCCTTTACTTTCCAAACATTCGGCCAAGTCGTCGTCACCAACTGACTTCTCAAATTGCTCCCTTTTGAAACCCACTGTAAGTCAGGATTAATGGCCTTCCTCATCTCTTCTAACGGATCCAAATTTTCAGTAGTATCCCAATGTGATCTCGCCGCAAACCAACTGATATATTCCTGCCCCTGGAAAGCCGGTATCCGGTAATAATCATTTATAGCCTTGACGGACCATGGGACATTAACCCCTCTAACTTTGATGAACCCGGACTCCAGATTAGCCACACTGAAATTTGCATACCATTCCCGGGCTATTGACAGATTCAGATGCCCCTCTGGCTCATAAATCAGATTGTTCCACCCTCTCTTCCTCAAGTCATCAACGAAGGTTTGAGGCACAGCTTTGAGGTCTAGCCCCCTCTCATAACACATATTCTTCACAGCTATATACTCATTATAATTAGACAAGGCGACCGGTGAGTTAAAACGCTGCTCGAAAGGAATAATGTCATCAGGAGGAGGGGCTAGAGGAGGGTCTTGCTCGGGGGCACTCTGTGGAGGGATAGTCTGTGGAGGAGGTGGAGCACTAGTTCTTACAGTTCGGGCTTGCAAATGTGCCAAAGGCACATCGCTCTCAAGGTCCGTAGCCTCCTCACTATCACTACTCGTGTTCCTCCCCTCGGTATCTTGCTCAAAATCTTCATCTGAGGTCTCATCCTCAACTGTCCCGCTGGTCTAAGGGCTCTAGGATTCCTACTCTCAACTGTACCACCGATTCGAATACCACCCGAAGGTACCCGAGGAGAAACTAGGGTTTTCTGTCGTTTAGGCACCTGCCTCGTCACCGGTTGCTTCCCCTTACCTTTACCCTCGGTTTCCTTACGTTTAGTTTCCCTCATTACCACTGAAAACCACCCAAACAACATCCAACAACCAATATCAACAACAAAACAACCCGGTTATCATCCAACCGGGATTTCAAACAAACCAACCATCCACAACGAAACACCCCACAAAAGCCACACCATTCACCATCGATCACAAAACAAACAAAACAAACAGAAACAGGATATAACATCAATAAACAATAAATAACGAGAAAGGGGCGTAAAACCAAAATAGGCCAAAAACTAGCCCTAACCGGAACTTAAACGAAAAGCCGAAATATACCTGTTCTTTGCTTAAATGATACGACACGAATGATTTGGAGCGAAGAACGAGCCTTGAAACGTCATAATTGGCCAAATTCGACCTTGACAAAAAGTTGTCAAAACTGCCGATATTGAATCGAGGATTTGGAGGATTTGTTGTTGGAATGGCTTGTTGGAATCAAAAGAAGAGATCGAGGGGTGTTGATTGGGCTTTAAATCGCCAAAATCGGTTGAGAAATGAAGGATTTCGAGTGGAAGGGAGGTGAAGAGCGGCTGCCGGACGGTTAGGTTTAAGAAAACACGATTTTTTGAAACGCCGGGTTGAGGTGCAGGTATTTAAAGGAGAAGGGTCCAAACGCGCGTTTGAAAGAGGTGAAACGCGCGTTTCGCATGTTCAAACGCGCGTTTGATGAGTGAAACGTGCGTTTGGGAAGAGGATTCACGATCAGAGAGTTGAGGCTTCAAACGGCGTTTGAAATGGTTCTAAACGCGCGTTTGGCAGGAAAAAGTTGTAAACGCACGTTTGAAAGGGGTAAACGGGTGTTTGGACCAGAAACTAGGAAAACTCAAGATTCCTACCCCGCACTTGATTCTAACCGCCCCGAGACCACTAGAAACACCAAACTAACTCAACAAACTACGAAATGGTGGGTTGCCTCCCCCAAGCGCCTTTGTTTTACGACGTTGGCTCGACGAGATGGATTATATGGTGCCAACTTTTTCAAAGTTATACCGTTGGCACGAGACGAGAGAAGGTAGAAAGACGGAAAGATGGATTAAGGATTATACGAGTCAAGATTTAAAGTCCATGACAAGACTTACAAGATTCATCACAAGGTATGGGGTCTTCAAGGTGCACTATTTCTAGTGCTTCATCGTAAGGCAACCTCTCATACCTTTTCAACCGCATGCCATTAGTGGTAAACGTGCCAAACTTAAGATGGGTGATTTCGATAGCACCAGACGGATAGACTTTCGACACAACATAGGGACCGGACCACCTAGACTTCAACTTCCCTTGGAAAAGATGCAAACGAGTATTGTAGAACAAGACTTCATCACCCTCATTGAAAACACGAGGTTTAATGAACTTATCATGGAGTAGCTTAGTCTTTTCTTTATACTTCGTGGAAAGGTCATAAGCACAAAGGCGGAACTCATCTAGTTCATTCAATTGGGCCATACGCTTCTCAACAATTAAGGTATCATCGAGGTTTAGCATTTTGATGGCCCAATAAGCCTTGTGTTCGATCTCTACGGGAAGATGACAAGATTTACCATAGACTATCATGTAAGGTGACATGCCTAAGGGTGTCTTAAAGGCTGTCCTATGGGCCCACAAAGCATCATCTAACTTTAAAGACCAACTTTTCACGTTCGTGTCTACCGTCCTCTCTAAGATATGCTTAATACCCCTATTCATGACTTCAACTTGACCACTCGTTTGGGGATGGTAAGCGGTACCTAACTTGTGTTTCACTCCATACTTCTCTAAAAGCTTATCAAACGGCTTGTTGGCAAAATGGCTTCCATTGTCACTGATTATAGCACGAGGCACCCCAAACCGACAAAAGATGTTCTTTCTAAGAAAACGGATAACAACATTCCTATCATTGGTGGGTGAGGCTAAGGCTTCGACCCATTTGGACACATAATCACACGCGACTAGGATATATTTGTTACCACACGAAGAAGGGTAGGGGCCCATGAAATCAATGCCCCACACGTCAAAAATCTCACATACTATGATCGGCTTCGAGGCATCTCACTTCTTCTAGATATACGACCGGACCTTTGACAAGCATCACAAGATTTCACATAAGCATGTGCGTCTCGGAATAGAGTGGGCCAATATAGCCCACTTTGCAACACTTTCAAAGCGGTCCTTTGCCCCGAGAAATGGCCCCCGGCCTCTTTGTCGTGACAAAACGAAAGAGCACTCAAAATTTCACTTTCCGGGATGCACCTCCTCAAAATGCCATCCGAACACAACCTATATAAGCAAGGATCTTCCCACACATACTTACCAACCTCACTAAGGAGTTTACGCCTTTGGTTTGAGTCAAGGTCGGGATCTACAAAACCGCACTCGTGGTAGTTGACAAAAGGAGCAAACCAAGGACTACCTTCCTTACCGACTTTTAGAAAGTTGCCTTTCTTAGCCGGAAGAAGGGTGTCAAGTGCATATAGTTGCTCGTGAGGGAAAGAGTCATTTATCTCCCTTTGTGCTTTAATCAACTCCTCACTAAGCTTCATACGACTTAAGTGGTCGGCTACGACATTCTCACAACCCTTCTTATCACGGATCTCTAAATCAAACTCTTGCAAGAGCAAGATCCACCTCAAGAGGCGGGGCTTGGCATCTTGCTTGGCAAAGAGATAACGCAAAGCGGCATGATCCGTGTGGACAACTACCCGAGAACCTACGAGATGAGACCGAAACTTATCAAACGCAAAGACGACTGCTAAAAGCTCTTTTTCAGTGGTGGTGTAGTTTTGTTGGGCCGGATTCAAGGTGTGACTAGCATAAGCAATAGGCTTGAAGATTTTGTCGATCTTTTGACCGAGGACCGCACCAACCGCGGTGTCACTCGCGTCACACATGAGCTTAAATTCTTGATCCCACTTCGGGGCAACTAAGATAGGAGCGGATACAAGCAATTGCTTGAGCATCAAAAATGCCTCAATGCAAGCTTGGTCAAAATCAAACGGGACGTCTTTTCCAAGAAGAAGAGTAAGAGGACGGGCTATTTTCGAGAAATCCTTAATGAACCTACGATAGAACCCCACATGGCCTAGAAAACCCCTAAGAGTCTTTAGGTTTGTGGGCATTGGGAGCTTAGCTATCGCTTCTACCTTAGCCTTGTCTACCTCTATACCCTTGCTAGATATCTTATGCCCTAAGACTATCCCTTCCGTAACCATCAAATGACACTTCTCCCAATTTAGCACCAAATTCGTCTCCTCACATCTACTCAACACATTTTCAAGATTATCTAGACATTCCTCAAAGGAATCACCAAACACACTAAAATCATCCATAAAGACTTCTAAAAACTTTTCAATCATATCCGCAAATATGGCAACCATGCACCGTTGGAATGTAGCGGGTGCATTACACAACCCAAAAGGCATCCTACGGAAGGCAAAGGTGCCATAGGGACAAGTATAGGTAGTCTTTTCTTGGTCCTCTAAGGCCACATGTATTTGGTAATACCCACTAAACCCATCAAGAAAGCAATAAAAAGCATGGCCACTCAATCTTTCCAACATTTGATCAATAAAGGGGAGGGGGAAATGATCTTTACGGGTTTGGTCATTTAGCTTACGATAATCAATGCAAATTCTATGACCACTTACCAAACGCTTAGGCCCCTCCTCACCTTTGTCATTGATCTCCACAGTCATACCTCCTTTCTTCGGCACCACTTGGGTGGGATTCACCCACTTGCTATCCGAGATGGCATAGATGATTCCAAGCTTTAACATCGTGACCACATCTTTTCTCACAACCTCTTGGAGGTGTGGATTGAGCCGTCTTTGGGGTTGCCTTACCGGCTTTGCTCCATCTTCTAGAATAATCTTGTGTTGACAAATGGTGGGGCTTATACCCTTGAGATCACACATCTTCCACCCAAAAGCACGCTTATGCTTCTTAAGCATCTTCACCAACTCATCTTCCTGCAAAGCTGTTAGTGTAGCGGAAATAATCAAAGGAAGTAAATCATCATTCTCAAGAAAAACATACTTCAAATGGGGTGGAAGCGGCTTCATTTTCAAGTCTTTCGGTGGGTCCTCAATTAATGGCTTTTCTAGCTCTCCTTCAAGCCCAAGATCAATCTTCTCGGTCCACTTTTCACCCACGAAAGCCGTCTCTTCTAGCTCTTTCGCTTCCTCTTCCAACTCTTCTTCTTCATCATGTTTCGCACTCACTCTTGCCATGCATTAATTCATCGGAGTTATCTTTATAAACCTGCATGTCAACATGTTCAAACGCAAGGATATGTAGCATCAATAGAAAAACAGTCCTCGGTGCTCTCCTTAGGATGTTTCATGGCTTTATAAACATTGACCGTGACTTTTTCATCTCCTACTCTCAAAATAATCTCACCGCTCGCAACATCTATCAAAGTCCTCCCGGTATTTAAAAAGGGACGTCCTAACAACAAAGGTGTTTTCGAGTCCATCTCCATGTCTAGTACCACAAAATCTACCGGGAAGGCAAACTTATCCACTTTCACTATGACATCCTCTATCACTCCCATAGGCTCCCTTATAGACCTATCCGCCATTTGAAGGGTCATCCCCGTTGGCTCCAACTCTCCTAGGTTAAGACTCTCATATATAGCACGGGGCATTAGGCTTACACTAGCCCTCAAATCACATAAAACACTAGGAAAATGAGTCGTACCAATAGTAACCGGAATAGTAAAACTACCCATGTCCCTAACTTTCGGGGGAATCCTAGATTTTCCATAAAAAATAGCGGAACATTCTTCATTAAGACACACAACTTCTTGCATTTTACCCTTTTTAGTTAACAACTCTTTTAAGAACTTACAATAAGAGGGCATGTTTGCAAGTGCTTCAAGAAAAGGAATGCTCAAATCAATTTTTCGCAAAATCTCAATAAATCGAGTTTGTGCTTTATTCAAGCAACTTTGTCTATGATTCTTAGGGGGATATGGGAGAGTACTCAAATCAAAATCTTTAGAAGGAGGAGGGATCATACCTTTCTTACCTTTGGTGCATGGGGGAGACGACTCTTTCATTGGCTCTTTCCCTTCTCTCCTAGTTGAGTCCTCCTCTTTCACATCTATAACCACATAATCTCCCCTAGCTTGAGCTTCTTTCTTCTCCAATTCCTTCTTCTTGACATATTCTTCATGATCTTCATCATCTTCAATCCCATCTATGTCACCATCCATGGCTCCCGCTTCGGTCTCAATAGGAACTTTTCTAGCTTTGTCCTCCCATAGGACTTTCTTTTCTCCATTCGTCCTCAAAACTTTTCCACTTCGAGTTAAGATGGCGTTTACACTTTTTGGATTCTTTTCGGTGTTACTCGGTAAACCGCCTTTCAGCTGAACATGTTCCACCACTTGACCAAATTGAGTCTCAAGATTTTTTATGGCGGAACCATGCTTGTAGTTCATCTCAACCATGTCTTTCTTTATCTCCGTAAAGTTTTTGTTCATTTGTTCCAAGATGACATCGGTTGAACTCTTTTGAGGTATAGGAGCCAAAGGGGGAGGGTTTTGATAATTGTTAGAACCTTGTTGGTTATACCCTCCTTGTTGTTGCCTTTGGTGTGGAGGTTGATAGACTTGCCCTTGTGAAGATTGGCTTTGATTTTGGCCTTGTCTATAACCTTGGTTTTGGCCTTGGTTTTGATTTCGGTTCCAGCCTTGATTGTTGTTATTCCTCCAAGAACCATCACCTTGATTTCCATAATTCCCTCCTTGACCTTGTCCCACATAGTTCACATCTTGGGATTCTTCATACGGATGCCCACCTTGTTGCTCCCCCATGTATTGGCCTTGATAGGGGCTTTGCGATTGATTTTGATATTGGGGCCCCGTATTCCATTGCTCCATCGAGCAAATACTCATCATCCGCTTAGCCAACTCATTCATGTTATCTTGAGATAGAGTACTAGGTTGCCCATGAGTTGAGGATTGAGGGTAAGCCATATTTTGAGCTTTGGTTGTCATCTTACAATCCTTTGCCGAGTGTGGTCCACTACAAATTTGGCAAAGCTTAGCACTCTCATTCTCCTTTTGCAATCTCCCCAATTGTTGTTCCATCGCTTGTACTTGAGCATGATATTGATCATTTGCCTCAACTTCTTTCACTTCAACCAAACCGGGTTTCTTGCTTCTTGTCCCTTTCTACTTGACGATATGTATTGCCTCGAGGTCTCAGAAATTTTTTTAATTTGGTTCATGGCTACTTCGGGTACCATACTCATAATATCTCCATTGCATGAAGCATGCAAGGTACTTTGATGTACTTGGTCCAAACCTCAGAAGAAAGCATGAACTACCTCATAAGATCTCAGTCCGTGCCCCGGGCACTCTCTCAACAAAGCTTTAAATCGATCCCAAGACTCATGTAGCTCTTTTCCTTCATAAGCATTGAATGACATGATAGCTTCTTTCATATCCATGGTCTTCGATGGGGGGTAATACTTGAGTATAAAAGTCTTAACTACTTCCTCCCACGTGTGCAAAGAATCATTAGGCAACGAATCATACCACCTCTTAGCTTGCTCTTTCAAGGCGAACGGGAAAAGCATAAGTTTGAGCGCCTCATCACTCACTCCATTGATCTTCGTTGAGTTCACTATTTGGAGAAAGTGATCAATGAACAAATGAGGATTTTCTAGAGCGGTTCCCTTGAATATAGCGTTGTCTCCCAACAAATGTATGATATTTATGTTCAGTTCCAAATTGTTGGCGGCCACTGGTGGCATTCGAATTGGACTATGCCCCATGTTTGCCGTAGGAGCTAGCACAAAGTCTCTACAAGTCAAACCACCTTGGTTTTGCTCTTGTTGACCATTAAACCAATTAGGAATCACATTGACAACTTGATTATGAGCCTGATTTTGGTTCTGTTGAAGTTGATTCAACATCCATGCGTTGAATTGTTGCATGAGAACGGGATCCATTTGATTCCCTAGGGCCTCGTGTTGAACATTTTGTGGTATAGGCCCATTCGCATTCACATGGTCATTTCCTTGTCCATTCCCACCTCCTTGTGCATTGTTATTGACAAGAGGCGGGTTTTGATTTGGGACTCCATTGTCGTTCCCCAAATTTCCTTCCAAACCTTGTCCACCTTGTTGTGCCATGTCGGATCCTTCTCCCAACTCACCCAAATTATTCTCTTCAACGACCGGAATCGACTCCTCCACTTGTTGACCTCTTCTTCGTTGACTATTTCTACGCCTTGCGTAAGCTTCAATTCCATCTATGTAAGGGTCGAGTGGTGTTTGAGATCTCCGGGTCATGCACTACAAAAAGCAAACAACAAGAACACAGTAAAATAAAACCTAGGCCCAAGCCTTCGGTTCACTTGCAAGATATCACAAATAGCACACAATTCCCCGGCAACGGCGCCATTTTGATTGAGCTAAAATTTACCCCAACAAAAACAATTTATAAAGACTCAAAACCGTGGGCAAACTAACTCTCTAACCGGCAGTGTACCGGGTCGATTGCTAGAATAGCTACAGGAGTACGAGGTCGAACCCAAAGGAATCGTGCTTGCAAGTACCAAAGTGAACGTAATGCTTAGTCTAGGTGATCAATGTTCTTAAGGTTTTGTTTACTACAACGACACTAAGTGGTTCTAACTAATGAGCCTAAAGATAAAAAGAACGAAAGAAGATTAAACTACTAGGTTTTAACGATAAATTAAGGGACATAGCCGAACCATGATCAAAATAGCTAGTTCGCCCCAAGGAGTGACAAAACCGGGAGTGTGCAATAACAACAACCTCTTACATTCAATTCCACGGGTACGTGCTCTTAATCCCGGTGCTAAGGTCTGAACAACTCTTCCCCAACACCTTATGCCAAGTCAACTAACCTTTCCTAAGAGAGGTTCATTCACAAGTCAACCATGCGCGAGAGCCGTTTAAGCGTGAAAAACGAGTAACCTCGCACTACAATGCGATCCTAGAACCATTTTCCCACACCCCTCTCTCTGAACAACTCTCAAGATTGATGTGTGTGATTTTTGACCTAGGTGATCAATCTAGCCCAAATCCGTTATAACAAGTTCTAAGACGTGAAATATGCAAGATACAACAATAAAAAGCACTACCCACTCCCAATTTCATCACCCAAAGGGTGGTTTCACCAAATTTCACATGATTCGACTATGTAGATGTTTAGCTACTCATTACACTAATCAAAACATGCACAAAACAGTAAATAAGAGCCATAACAAGTAAAAGAGAGGAGAAATATACCATAAAATTGTAGAAATTCGAGTTGAGATCCAAAAAGTACAAAATAAAGAAGTAATCAAAAGGTGGTCTCTTAGTGTTTGAAATGAAAATCTAAGCTAAGAAATGGAGAGATTAAGCTAAGATGTTGTTGATTTAAACTAAGAGAGCGTATTCTAAGCTATTACAAATTTCGAGCTAAAAAGGGGTAGAGTTTTGCTAAGAAAAGCTTGATATCCCAAGAAATGGTCTAAGGGGGGTATTTATAGGTGAAGGGAAAATCTGCTGCAAAATCGGTCCAAACGCGCGTTTAGAGGTCTGGAACGGGCGTTTGCAATCTTCTAACGTGCGTTTCGCTTAGTTGAAACGCGCGTTTCGCATAAATTCTGGGCAGGGGCTTGACTGTTCTTCACCTGGAACGCGCGTTTAAGATGGTTCGAACGCGCGTTTGGTGACTTGGAACGCGCGTTTAGAGTGGTTTTCAAACTCGCGTTTGGAGGGCTTCAATTCTGAATCAAGTCTGGACTTCTGGAACGCACGTTTGGGGGCTTCAAACGCGCGTTTGATGTATGGAACGTGCGTTTGTGGAGTTCAAATGCGCGTTTGACCCCTGTTTCCCCAAATCTTCACTTTTCTTCCTTTTTGGGCCCTCGTCTTGCCTCGATCATGCTTTTTCACCATGAATCGTCACCTTCCGGCTCCTCGAGACACCAAAACCCTTCAATATCATAAACAACCACAAACATCCAAACAATTCCGGAGGGTAAAAGTGCTCGGGAATGGGGTTAATATCAACAAAAAGGGGCCAGAATTCATCAAAGTAATGGATTCATTCCCCGTGCCATAAACTCACGATAACACCCCGAAAATGGTCTAATTCACCCAAAATTATGCTGAAAGTGTGTTAAACGGGGGTAATTAATGCACCGGAGTCACGTGAAGTTGACTCCTATCAAGAGACAAGAAAGAGAAAGAAGAAACTAGATCAGCATACTTTATATGCCTTATTTTTTTTGTTGAATCTAGACTGTAACACTTTTGAACAAATATGATTATAATGAGAAATGACTGCATTTGTTCTGTTTTTGTTATTACTCTTTTTGCTTTGCTGTAAGGAGGGTATTGGCATCATCACCAAAAAGGGGGAAATTGTTGGACTTATTTTAAGTTTTAGTGATGAGTGCCAGACTAGCTGTTATAGAGCAAAGACAGAAAGATGTCTAGATCAAATGTATAGGCTTATTAGAGTTTGATCATTGTATAGGTTTGATCAAACAAGCACTGTAAATGGTCAGCTAACTTGCATCAGCAGACTTATCCATATCAATAGGGTACCTGAGTCAGTAGACTAGTTTAGGAACCTACTGAAGACTGAAGGCTGAGGGCTCAAACTCGGTTATTGAAGGCTAAAGGATCAAACTTAGTAATTAAAGTCAAGGATATGGAATCGAATTTCGGGAAGTCTTTGATGACCTAAACTGATTACATATACCTTGTGTACAAGGTCTAAGTTCCATAAGTTAAATGGTGATTGGAACTTAGTTACGATCAAAATGGTGTAATCTAACTTCATAAATAAAAGTTAGATAAAAGACAGTTAGCTGTAGTGTTTTAAAACACAACAAAATATGGATCAGCTGACTAATAAGCATGTCAGCAGAGTTATGTTCACAGGAACCTGCTGGATACATATTTCGATTTAATCAAAGGTTACATTAGAAGAATACAAGGAAAAGGACAGGTAACAACCTCTATTTTTATCAAACAAATCATGGCTAAGATCAAAGGGACGTTGGAAAGATTCAGGCCTTTATCCAATGGATACAAGTCAAAGGGTGGACAGACTGTAAACTGTCAAAAAGCAGTCTTACAGTGTCAGTACTATGTACAGGGACAGAAAGCAAGTCAAGATGGGACAAATCTGAAACGGCTATGTTTGAATTTCAAACATAAGTCACAAGGATTCCTACCTATAAATAGAGGACTCCTAATTCAGATACAGATGATGAGAAATAGAGGAAAAACAACAGATAATCTTGAGCTTCGAATTCTGATTTAGAAATCACCCTGCTGACCCTACTGAGCTTAAAGCTACTGATCCAGTAAACTTCTTCAAGTGTAATCTGTTATCAAGCTACATCAAGTTTACACACTTGAAGACTCCAAACTGCTGATCATATCATCGTGATCAAGCTGCTGAAAGCTGAATCACTTACTTGATTCAAACTTTTTTTACAAGGAACCTGCTGAGACAGTGAAGCATCTTTTGAGGTGTCAAGGACTGTTGTTTGTGGTGGAGCTGGTGAAGAGGCAATCTTAAACTTCAAGGACCAGTGGAAGACTTTGGAGCAGCAATCTTACCTGTTCCAAGTGTTCAGTTTGTGAAGCCATAGTTATTGGTGAAGGACAAGCAACTTAGAGATTTTTGTAACAGCTACATCAAGGATCTCTAGTGAATTACCTCCAACATCACAGGAGAAGAGTGGAGTACAGGATTACACCACCTGGAACCGCTATAAAATTGCCTACTCACTTTCTGCACTTATATTCTGCATTTAGTATATTTAGCACATCAATCTACTGAAACTAGCAACTGAATCACACACTTACACTACTGAGTATCTAATACTTAGTATCATATTTTAACAACAAGTAATAAGGCTTAATTTGAATATATTCCGCTGCAACAAATTCAGTAAACTCAACAGTCAGCAGACTACTGACCAGTCAGCAGGCTGCTAAAGTTGCTGAGTTTGTTAACTCTAAAAGTTTTAAGTGTTAAGTTTATTCACCCCCTCCCCGCCTCTAAACTTAACCAAAGCCTTTTCAAGGGACCAACAAACTAAAACCAAATATATAAAAATATTGAGGAGATATTCAAACATGAACGATAAAATTTTATACTTCTAAAATTTAATTTATTGCAATGTTTTGTGTTTTGATGATCTTTTGTGTATGCGGAAATAAGTTTTCAGTAGAGGAAGGAAAGGGGGTTCCATTGGTCATTTAGATGAACATAAATTTTATGATGATTAGACTATAGTAAAATTTACATCACTCTGACACGGATCTTGTTGTGTGCTTGTCAAACTTTAAGAAATTTAGGAATCTTTAATTTAAGATACGAGAGATAGACATGTCATCTATGATTTTTATACGTGATGTTTTATGCGTAGAATAAATGCTATCATCACAAAAGTGATCTCAATAACCTGCTTTTTTTTTCCTACTATAATTGTTATCCAATAACTGGCATATTGCCCCGAATATCTCAAGGCCGGCGTTAGGATCATCAATACATGAAATTTGATGCTTGCAAGAAATTAATAACAAAATTATGGTAAAGGTTCATGTTGGGATTATTAATTTATTTTCAATTGAAAAATGTATAATGAGATGATAATTAGGGGTGAACAAAATAACCGGAAACCAAACTAACCGGTTGAACCAAACCGGAAAAAATGTAAACCATGGTTTTTTGGTTGGTTTTTGTAATGTAAAAAACCAAACCGTGAAAAAACAATTTGGTTTTGGATTTTTAAAATAAAAACCGGACCAAACCGGATATATATGTATATATATTACATATGTATATATGTGTGTGTGTGTCCGTGCGATTTAATATTTACATGTGTGTACATATATATGTGTATGTGTATGTGTATGTATAATGTATGTGTCTATGTACGTATATCACTATTGATTATGAGGATCTTTAATCAAAGTCGATTCTCACAATGCACCCACAAAAGGTCGGTTTTACTGTAGTGCACATGTAGAGTGATGCACGAGTAGATTAGGTGTGATGCAAATAAAACCCCCCTTAATTTCACTACATGTAAATAATTAATATCTCATATCATTAACTATTAATACTTCAATCAACTACTTCACACACGTAAGTTTTGGCCTCATCCTAATATGACCTATGACAATATGAAACAATAGTTTACATGGCTTTATATGATCAGCCTAATTGGTAGATCTTACAATATCATGTTGTGTGTATGCATGTACACCGTACACACACACACACACACACACACACACACATAGATATATATATATATATATATATATATATGGAATGAATAGAGAAGACAAATAAACCGGGAAAAACCGGAACCAAGCCGATCCTAACCGGACCGAATATAATGGTTTTACCTAGTTATGATTCAGTTTTGGTTTGAGAATTTGAAAACCGTAAAAAATGGTTTGGTTTTAAAAGCGATAAAAACCGGAAAACCGGACCATATGGAGACTTTATGCATAATTTAACCAATACACCAATTATATTCCATATAATCTTGTAATACAACAGACTTATTGGTTTTTTCATTTTTTATTTTAAAAGAACACATTTAATGTTGTAAAAGGAAAATCGAAGAAAGATAAATGTAATACGTGGACAAGTGCCAATTCGAAAAATTGACAAGCCATATACATTTTCCCTTTATGAATCGATCAAATTATTTTGCTTTTCTAAGCAAATCCAAGAAGAACATTCAAGATGAAAACAAAAACCCAGATCTGACATTGAATCTTAGCCTCTCGAGGCCAAAGCAAAAGGTCTGATTTAGATCTTCTTGATTGAGTTTACATGGGTTCATCCCAAAATCCCCGGGCCAATAACGAAAGTGGAGCCTCGAGTTTTTTTGTGCAATTATTGTCAAAGAAAATTCTGTAGTTCACAAGCTCTTGGCGGCCACCCAAACGCACATAAACAGCAGCGATCTATTGCGAAAAGTGGCCAGAGCGACGGCGGCAGTCGTGGTGCAGATACAACAGCTACTACACCTTTTAGTCATAATGATTCATATATGGTTCAATCTCTCCTCATTCCCTTTGCATGGTTCAATCAACCGTCGTATAGGGGTTCAGGATCAGTGGATCATTCTATGATTCACAAGCCGTCCGTGGGGTACTTTGGTCATTCCCGTGACGTGGGATCCTATTCTGGAAGAATTCCAAGGACCTAACCCTGCTGGAAGGGATATGAGCTGGGCAATGGTTGTCAGCAGACAAAAGGCACAATACAATGTTGAAGAGCCTACTGATGAATCTGCTGGACATATGGAAGGAGGAATGGCTGGTGGGGTACCAGCACATGTCTTGGAGGAGTTGAGGGCTGTCAGAAATGACATAACACAGTTAAGAACTCAACTTGATAGACAAGAGCAGAGGTTTGAAGAACTGATGAGCCTTGTGGACAATAATAGAAAGTCTACTGAGACAGTTGCTTCAAAATTCACATCTACTCAGTATGCTATTGCTGATCTAACACAAGATGTGAGAGGAATTAAACAAGGCAATACACTGAAAGAAAAGTTTTTAAAAGATCAGTTTGCCTCTATTCAACAGAAGTTAGATAATCTTGCTGAAGTACACAGACTTGTTGAACCTGCTGATGCACCTCAACCTGCTGTACTAGACCCTAGAATCACTGAGAGGATAACTCTACTGGAGCAGACAATGCAAGAAAGGATCACTGCAGTTGACACTAGGACTGAAATTATAGAGGGTCAACTGAACAACCTAGTGATCACACAGGAGAGTGTTCATGGCCTGTTTTCCCGTTTTGTTGATGATGTCAATAAGGGGGAAGAGAGCCAAACAGTAGTAGCAAAAAAGGCTGCTAGGATATTTGAACAGAAAAGATGGGAGGCTGATACAAATGCTTTTAGAGAGTCTACACCTGGCAGACTACAGCTTACTGATAATCTTTTCAAGGAATACAAGAAGCAGTACTATAATAAGAGGAGACCTTATCATGACAAGGGCTTCCATGAAGGGCTAAACTCCTTTTTGGGTTTGAAGTTTTGGAAAGCAAGAGTCAAATCCATGAGATCCAAAGGTGGCAGAGGTGAAAGAGGTGGAAGGAGTTTACCTACCACATCAGGAAAGGAATCACTGAATGAATTTAAAGAAGTATACATGCGCTTAGGCTTTAGAGTACATCAGATCAACTTTACTCTACCTGAGGCATGGAAATGGTGGAAAGAAGTGAATCCTCACATTTATTTCTCTCTTATTGAAAATGATTGGATGAGAGAAATGGTTAGAGAAATAAGAGCTTATCTTGAACAGCAAGAGAAGGAGAGATAAGAAAGAGAAAGAAGAAACTAGATCAGCATACTTTATATGCCTTATTTTTTTTGCTGAATCTAGACTGTAACACTTTTGAACAAATATGATTATAATGAGAAATGACTGCATTTGTTTTGTTTTTGTTATTACTCTTTTTGCTTTGTTGTAAGGAGGGTATTGGCATCATCACCAAAAAGGGGGAAATTGTTGGACTTATTTTAAGTTTTAGTGATGAGTACCAGACTAGCTGTTATAGAGCAAAGGCAAAAAGATGTCTAGATCAAATGTATAGGCTTATTATAGTTTGATCTTTGTATAGGTTTGATCAAACAAGCACTGTAAATGGTCAGCTAACATGCATCAGCAGACTTGTCCATATCAGTAGGGTACCTGAGTCAGTAGACTAGTTTAGGAACCTGCTGAAGACTGAAGGCTGAGGGCTCAAACTCAGTTATTGAAGGCTAAAGGATCAAACTTAGTAATTAAATTCAAGGATATGGAATCAGAATTTAGGGAAGTCTGTGATGACCTAAATTGATTACATATACCTTGTGTACAAGGTCTAAGTTCCATAAGTTAAATGGTGATTGGAACTTAGTTATGATCAAAATGGTGTAATCTAACTTCATAAATAAAAGTTAGATAAAAGACAGTTAGCTGAAGTGTTTTAAAGCACAACAAAATATGGATCAGCTGACTAATAAGCATGTCAGCAGAGTTATGTTCACAGGAACCTGCTGGATACATATTTCGATTTAATCAAGGGTTACATTGAAAGAATACAAGGATAAGGACAGGTAACAACCTCAGTTTTTATCAAACAAATCAATGGTTAAGATCAAAGGGACGTTGGAAAGATTCAGACCTTTATCCAATGGATACAAGTCAAAGGGTGGACAGACTGTAAACTATCAAAGAGCAGTCTGACAGTGTCAGTACTATGTACAGGGACAGAAAGCAAGTCAAGATGGGACAAATCTGAAACGGCTATGTTTGAATTTCAAACATAAGTCACAAGGATTCCTACCTATAAATAGAGGACTCCTAATTCAGATACAGATGATGAGAAATAGAGGAAAAATAATCTTGAGCTTCGAATTCTGATTTAGAAATCACCCTGCTGACCCTACTGAGCTTAAAGCTACTGATCCAGTAAACTTCTTCAAGTGTAATCTGTTATCAAGCTACATCAAGTTTACACACTTGAAGACTCCAAGCTGCTGATCATATCATCCTGATCAAGCTGCTGAAAGCTGAATCACTTAATTGATTCAAACTTTCTTTACAAGGAACCTGCTGAGACAGTGAAGCATCTTTTGAGGTGTCAAGGACTGTTGTTTGTGGTGGAGCTGGTGAAGAGGCAATCTTACACTTCAAGGACCAGTGGAAGACTTTGGAGCAGCAATCTTACCTGTTCCAAGTGTTCAGTTTGTGAAGCCATAGTTATTGGTGAAGGACAAGCAACTTAGAGACTTTTGTAACAGCTACATCAAGGATCTCTAGTGAATTACCTCCAACATCGCAGGAGAAGAGTGGAGTACAGGATTACACCACCTGGAACCACTATGAAATTGCCTACTCACTTTCTGCACTTATATTCGGCATTTAGTATATTTAGCACATCAATCTACAGAAACTAGCAACTGAATCACACACTTACACTACTATCTAATACTTAGTGTCATATTTTAACAACAAGTAATAAGGCTCAATTTGAATATATTCCGCTGCAACAAATTCAGTAAACTCAACAGTCAGCAGACTACTGACCAGTCAGCAGGCTGCTAAAGTTGCTGAGTTTGTTAACTCCAAAAGTTTTAAGTGTTAAGTTTATTCACCCCCTCTCTAAACTTAACCAAAGCCTTTTCAAGGGACCAACAAACTAAAACCAAATATATAAAAATATTGAGGAGATATTCAAACATGAACGATAAAATTTTATACTTCTAAAATTTAATTTATTGCAATGTTTTGTGTTTTGATGATCTTTTGTGTGTGCGGAAATAAGTTTTCAGTATAGGAAGGAAAGGGGGTTCCATTGGTCATTTAGATGAACATAAATTTTATGATGATTAGACTATAGTAAAATTTACATCACTCTGACACGGATCTTGTTGTGTGCTTGTCAAACTTTAAGAAATTTAGGAATCTTTAATTTAAGATACGAGAGATAGACATGTCATCTTTGATTTTTATACGTGATGTTTTATGCGTAGAATAAATGCTATCATCACAAAAGTGATCTCAATAACCTGCTTTTTTTTTCCTACTATAATTGTTATCCAATAACTGGCATATTGCCCCGAATATCTCAAGGCCGGCGTTAGGATCATCAATACATGAAATTTGATGCTTGCAAGAAATTAATAACAAAATTATGGTAAAGGTTCATGTTGGGATTATTAATTTATTTTCAATTGAAAAATGTATAATGAGATGATAATTAGGGGTGAACAAAATAACTGGAAACCAAACTAACCGGTTGAACCAAACCGGAAAAAATGTAAACCATGGTTTTTTGGTTGATTTTTGTAATGTAAAAAACCAAACCGTGAAAAAACAATTTGGTTTTGGATTTTTAAAATAAAAACCGGACCAAACCGGATATATATGTATATATATTACATATGTATATATGTGTGTGTGTGTGTGTCCGTGCGATTTAATATTTACATGTGTGTACATATATATGTGTATGTGTATATGTATGTATAATGTATGTGTCTATGTATATCACTATTGATTATGAGGATCTTTAATCAAAGTCGATTCTCACAATGCACCCACAAAAGATCGGTTTTACTGTAGTGCACATGTAGAGTGATGCACGAGTAGATTAGGTGTGATGCAAATAAAACCCCCCTTAATTTCACTACATGTAAATAATTAATATATCATATCATTATCTATTAATACTTCAATCAACTACTTCACACACGTAAGTTTTGGCCTCATCCTAATATGACCTATGACAATATGAAACAATAGTTTACATGGCTTTACATGATCAGCCTAATTGGTAGATATTACAATATCATGTTGTGTGTATGCATGTACACCGTACACACACACACACACACACACACACACACACACACACACACACACACACAATATATATATATATATATATATATATATATATATATATATAGAATGAATAGAGAAGACAAATAAACCGGGAAAAACCGGAACCAAGCCGATCCTAACCGAACCGAATATATATATAGTTATGGTTCGGTTTTGGTTTGAGAATTTGAAAACCGTAAAAAATGGTTTGGTTTTAAAAGCGATAAAAACCGGAAAACCGGACCATATGGAGACTTTGAGCATAATTTAACCAATACACCAATTATATTCCATATAATCTTGTAATACAACACACTTATTGGTTTTTTTATTTTTTATTTTAAAGGAACACATTTAATGTTGTAAAAGGAAAATCGAAGAAAGATAAATGTAATACGTGGACAAGTGCCAATTCGAAAAATAGACAAGCCATATACATTTTCCTTTATGAATCCATCAAATTATTTTGCTTTTCTAAGCAAATCCAAGAAGAACATTCAAGATGAAAACAAAAACCCTGATCTGACATTGAATCTTAGGCTCTCGAGGCCAAAGCAAAAGGTCTGATTTAGATCTTCTTGATTGTGTTTACATGGGTTCATCCCAAAATCCCCGAGCCAATAACGAAAGCGGAGCCTCGAGTTTTTTTTGCGCAATTATTGTCAAAGAAAATTCTGTAGTTCACAAGCTCTTGGCGGCCACCCAAACGCACATAAACAGCAGCGATCTATTGCGAAAAGTGGCCAGAGCGACGGCGGCAGTCGTGGTGCAGATACAACAGCTACTACACCTTTAATTTTAGTCATAATGATTCATATATGGTTCAATCTCTCTTCATTCCCTTTGCATGGTTCAATCAACCGTCGTCTAGGGGTTCAGGATCAGTGGAACATCCTATGATTCACAAGCCGTCCGTGGGGTACTTTGGTCATTCCGGCCGTGACGTGGGATTATCGTTGTTTAGCGGTAAGAGTGTGGTGGTTGGTCATCATAAAATCCTCATGAGCAACCGGGGATCATGCGGCTGGCGCCGGAAAATTATCATATGGATTAATTTGCCTAATTTTAGGGATTCAAAAAGTGCTGCTAGGGTTGATATATGGCTTTCACAAGTTCCCCTTTGAAATGGAGGATTCAGGTCCTCCTTTGAAATCAACCAATGAAGAATCCAAAAAGCTTGATTTGTCACTTAAACTTTGAGGGTAGGTAGCAATAAGTTTAAATTTGTTTTTTTGCATATGACAAGTTAAAGTTTATTTAATATGTATTACTATAGCTGTTTATGCTCTGGATTGATGTTAATGAATTTAATCTTCATTTTCGTGGGGAAAAAAAAAAAAAAAAAAACAAACGTGGACAAGGGCCTCCTCGGAAATACTCTGAGTACTACGGTTAAACCTCGATAAATGAATACTCTCGGGACCAAAAAAAATTATTCGTTTACCGAGGTTATTTATTTATCGAATATTATTTTAAACCACTTTGCCCAAATTGAGACCGGAAAAAATTATTCATTTGGTGAGGTTATTCAATTATCGAATATTCATCTATCGAGGTTTAACCGTAAAAGGAAACAAAACAAATACATTGAGTAAAGAAAAGGAAAAAAAAAAAAAGGTAGGAATGTATTAACACTCCAACCCATGGCACAAACAAAAAGAAGAGAAATGTTTATACCATATCAAAATATACACAACAAAGTGTTACAACACATTTTTACACTATTGATTTTGAGTAGTGATAATGTCACAATAAAATGACCACAACATGTTTTGGGATCTATTGAATCATATGAGTCCCATAAAAATCAATGATCTAAAAGTTTATTGTGACATTTGTTGTTGCATATTTTGTTATAGCACAAACATTTTCCTTGATTTTTATAGGACCCGTATAAATCAAAAGATCCTACATCATAATCAATAATCCAAAATTGTGTCGTGCATTTTCTTGTGGTTATTTTGCTGTGTCACTATCACTCCTGAAATAACAGTACAAAGTACCCGGCACACTGTAATATTCCGATTTTCGGGAAAGGGCAGACGTGTCTTTTTGCGAAAACGAAATATTGGGTTCGGTTCCTTTTATCCGGAGTTAATTAATTTGGACGTTATATATATATATATATATATATATATATATATATATATATATATATATATATATATATATATATATATATAGAGAGAGAGAGAGAGAGTTAAGAAAATCTGAATTTTTGGTAATCAGGGCAAATAAGGAAAACTAAGGTTTTATGGGAGTGAGTATTTAAGGGAAAAATTAGACTGATAATCCCCATAACCTATTTACAAAAAAAAAAAAAAAAAAGAGCAGCCACGTTTTCCCTCTCTTCTGCACATTCAAGGAGAGAGTTGAGGGTTGGGAAAGTTTCACCAATAACTGAAGCAACTCTTGGTGGTTTTCAGATCAGACGAAAGATTTAGAATCGTCGTGAGGAAAGCATCGTCTTGATACCGGTTTGGTTGGCAAAGCTGCAGGCTTTTGTTGAGGTTTTGATCAGTTTCTGTGGCTGCAAATAGGTAAGGAAACTATCCTTATGATCTCAAATGTCTTTTATAAGGTTTAGATGGAATTGTAGGGTGTTTTGATGCTATATTGATGAGTTTATGGATTGGTCATTGATCATAAGTGCCATAATATGTTTAGACACAATTTTGAGCTTTTTTTGTGTTGTTCTTGCTGTTGTTCGGTTTGGAATCGTTTTGGAAATCGCATGATGAAGGTTTAGGGTTCTAGTCGAACCCAGGTGGACGAGCGTCTGGCCTCTCTGGACGGGCGTCTACTTGGGGTACATTTCGGACGAGCGTCTGGCTTTTCTGGACGGGCGTTTGAAGTGTTGTTTTACATTCAGGATTGAAACTGTTTTAGGTGGACGGGCGTCTGGGTATAGTGGACGGGCGTCCATCTTTGGACGGGCGTCCAATAAGGTCTAGACGGGCGTCCAGAGCCTTAAACGGGCGTCTAGCTTGTTTTGTCCTTCTTCATTTGTTGGTTGTTGTTCAGCCTTATAAGCATGATTTAGCTTTATGAAACCTTTATATATGATATGTGAAATGGTACAAATTTGAACAAGCCTGAATTGAGCTTCTGATTCGTTCAGTTAAAACACCGAATGTACTCTTAAAGGGAGTTGAAGTTCGGATCCGTCGGAAGAGCATGATAGGCTTGTGCTTTGATGAGTTAGCATTCATCAATGTCTGTGTAATTGCTAGGACTTGTCCGTGTCTAGTGGTCTAGGAAGAGAGTAGTGTGTGTGAGGGAGATTATTTGAAAACACTTAGGTGGCTAGTTAATCATCCTAACAATCAACGTACTTGACTAGTAAAAGATTAAACAACATGTCTCTCTTGGCTAGGCACCAGGCTAAATCGCGATGCATGTGCTACCTCTAAAGGTGGAGGAACTCTGTAGGTCAAAAGGCCCTAAGTACAGAGGGACTCCGCTGAGACGCGCAAGCTATCGGAGTCTACCTTTTCTAGACTTCGTGGATATTGGTGTGATCCACTAATATGTTGCAAAAGAGTGTTCCCGAGGTGGAAGAACTCCGTAGGTCATAATGACCCTAAGTACGGAGGGACTCTGCTGAGGTGGATACGCGTAGTGCCCTTGAGTGCGGTTGTAACATAGATAAGCTAGGTAGAAACGTTTAGTCAATTCGTGTTGATGGACATGAAATGAACCCAAGATTGAGTCGGTCTCACATAATCAGCCAATCGATTTAAATATCTTTTCCTTATAAACTACAGTTGTTTTCATAGCTTCTCTTTCTTATTAAGTACGTTGTACTTACCTCAAATGCATGTTTTCTATGTGTTTGGGGATGAGAAGACGAACAGGTTTTCGAGGAGGAGTTCGGCGACGACGTTTGACGACGCTCGTTGAAGACTTAGCATTTACAGCTTTACTTTTACATTTGGGTTTCTTTGATACTTTTGAGGTAGACTTTTGGTCTTTCGAGACGTGTAGCACTTTTCCTTTTTTTTTGGATTTTTCGTACTTTCTCAAATGTAATAAATTTACATTTCCGCTTTTAGATTCCCCTTTTCTATTCTTAAACGTTTGGAAATTTTATACCCGAGTTTTTGCTTCCGTTTGCTTTAATTTGATACGACGTAGTAGAGGCTTACGTATAAAGTGAATTTACTTTTATTTTATACGTGCCGAACGTTTCATTTCCGGATAAGGACTCGGTGTCCGGGAACGGGGCGTTACACACACCTTGCATGTTTAGCATGTATTCCATAGGTATAAGTAATGTTCTTAAAATTTATTCGTTGATTAAAAAAAGAAAAAGGAAAAAAAAAAAAAAAAAAAGGAAAGAAGCTCATAGAGTATATAAGTTAAAAGGGTGATGCTATTGCCACGTGTCAGCTCTTAATTTATGGTAGGTCTAGGTCATCATCATCGATCATCAACAGATGGTAGGTCTAGTTCATCAGCAAGAGGTCCTGGATCATTGCAAGTACGTCTTCTCGGGTCACACTCACCACAACGTTTCTCGGGGCATGTATCATCGTCTGGATCACATGGCCTAATATGACATCTTTGTTCCAAACAAAACAGATTTGTGTCAGGATCACATGGTCCACAACCAATGTTAGAGCATATATTTGGATCTGTATCGCATGGTGTTTCTTCACATACAAGAGGTGGTGGAGGAGGAGGCTGTTGTAGATCAGTACACAACTCTGTTTTCGTGTCACAAGGTCCACAAGGTCCGTCATCGAAACAATTGTCTACCTCACCCGTATTAGTTGGATTTCGAAACATATAACATTCCAATTCTGTACAGATTGGTCGTATTCGATCAAAATAAGAGAGCTTCCTTAATCGAAATGACTGATTCATGATATGGTTGTAATTTCCCTTTGGATTTTGTTTCATTGCAAGCCCATTTGTTTGCTTTGCTGCTGCGGCTGTAGCAAAGTTACAATAGTCTGCAATAACATATCATTAAATCATCAATGCATGAATTTTGTGATGCTTGCAAGAAATTAAGAACAAAATTACTGTAAAGGATCATGTTAAAACTGAAGAGAGGCTAACCAAAATCGAAGAAGAAGAGAATGACGAAGAAAAGCACGAACGCAGGCTTAGCCATCTTCTCACTTGGATTTCCTCTGGCCCTGCTATATATATAATATTTGATATGTTTGTGAGTTTATCCATTTATTGTATCTGTTTATATAGTAAAACATAGATTGAGAATCTAAGATACCATGCATATCAAACCGGCATGCATCTTGAGTTTAACTGTATCTTGGGGTTCTTTTCCATTTAAAAATATGTGCTAGTTTTAGGGAAATTCTATTGCGGATAATCTTTACAAGAAATGTCCAAAAAAAAATAACACATAAAAACCCTGGGGAATTAATGTTCATTAAAGTACTGTTTTTATGTGTTATTTCTTAAATACACATAAAAACCGTATGGCTTTTATGTGATAAAATTAGCCTCACAGTATATAGTTTTCACAGTACAATTTCATCTAGCTAGTTTATAGTGGTCCTATGTTACAATATTATTATTTTATTTGGAAAAACACAATATTAACCATAAAATATTTTAGGAATGTGGCAAATTATGAAAGATGATGGTATGTATTTTAATAAATAGGGGTTTCACGTTTTATTCTAAATCACAATGGTTATACGCGCAACACCAATTAATACTTGAACTATGACCATATAAAAATTTGTGTTTACCTTTCACAAAAAATTTGTGTTTAAGCAATCCCCAGAGTTAATAGCTTCTTCATATGTATCTTAAAGATAAGGCTACAGAAATTGAGGAGGGAGTGTTCCATATGGGAGCATTGAAGGCTCCAGGTCCAATGGCTTGCCACCGCTATTTTTTTAGAGGAATTGGGATACTGTTGGTGAATCCATAGTGACATTTATCTTGCGAGCTTTTCAAGCCAGACATTTTCCGGAGGCCCTGAACCAGATCCTGGTAGTCCTGATTCCGAAAGTCTCTCCGCCGGATCAATCAATCAGTTAAGGCCTATTGCTTTGGCGGATGTGCTCACTAAAATTATCACCAAAATTATTGCTGGCCGTTTGAAGACCCTCATCGGTAACCTTATTCGAAGTAGTCAAAGTGCTTTTATTCCTGGGCGACAAACCTCTGATAACGCGATCCTAGCACAAGAGGCTCTACATACGATGAACAAGAAGAAATGGAGAAAAGGCTGTATGGTGGTGAAAATTGATTTAGAAAAGGCCTACGATCGTGTAAACTGGGACTTTCTACATCACCTATTAGGCTTGATGGGATTCTCAGACCAGCTGACAGAACTAATCATGTTTTGTACATCATCGGCCTCTTTATCTATTCTATGGAATGGGACGCCACTTGAGGAATTCAAACCGAAACGAGGATTGAGGCAGGGAGACCCATTGGCACCATACTTGTTTGTTCTGGTAATGCAGGTTCCGAGCTCTATCATAGATGAGGCGGTTAGAGGGGGATCCTGGAAGCCGTTTCGCATTTCGAGGGGAGGGCCTGAGTGTCACATCTATTTTTTTCAGATGATTTACTTCCATTCGCGGAAGCTTCGGTTGGCCAAGCCGAGATCATGGAAGGCTTTCTTCATACTTTTTGCATGCACCTTGTCAGGACAAAAAGTAAGTGTAAATAAATCAAAATTTTATGTGTCACAGAACATGGATAATTCGATGGTGGATACGATTTCTCAGAAACTTGGGATGGCCCGAACACACGACTTAGGGAAATACTTGGGTGTCCCACTTTGTAGCAAAGGCACAAAGGCAAATTATGGCTTTATCACTGAAAAAATCCACTCAAAACTTAAGAATTGGAAAACGAAAGTTCTTTCTAGGGACGGACGCAATATCCTTGTCCAATCGGCCTTGATGACAGTTTCGTACTATTTCATCAAACGGCCCGAATCCCTAATTCTGTGATTGAGGAAGTGGAAAGAGTAGCACGTGCTTTTCTCTGGGCAGGGGATGAAAAGAAGACAGGAATGCATTATGTAGCATTGCGGGATTTTTTTTGCCGAAGAACATGGGCGGACATGGAATTAAGTGGTTACGTAATATGAATATCACCTTTCTGGCCAAGATTTCATGGAAAATTTTGCTGAACAAAGATATCTTATGGATACAGGTGCTCAAAGCTAAGTATATGGAAGCCCCCTTGATAAGCCTAAATCGACGTGCTCCCTGCTCTGGAGGAATATTTGCGCAACTGCGAATTGCTTAAGGGAGGTTTTTAATGTTACGGTGGATGGGGGGATTGAATGGCTTGCTACGGCTTTGAAAAGATGTACTGTGTCAAGTGCATATTTTGTACAATTGACCGAGGTAGGATCAAAGGAGGAGGATAAGAAGTGGAGAGCAATTTGGGCGATTAAAGGGCCGCAAAGAGGTAATATGTTGAAATGGATCTTCCGTCGAGAGGCTTTGCCCACCAAAGATATGCTTACACACAGACACATTCTGGACGATGACACTTGTATTGCTTGCCAGAGTCAACCGAAGACTCTTTTGCACGCTTTTCGCGACTGTGAATGGGTTTATAGTGCTTGGAAAAAGGTAGTGGCCCCTACATACCACAACCACTTTTTTGGTATTATGGACCACCGGGAATGGATAGATACCTATCTGAGCCAGGATATGCGCGGAGAAGACGATATTACGCAATGGAGGTTCACCATTCGTGAGATCATGATGGGCGCTTGGTATTCGTGGAATCAGAGAGTGCATCCTATGGAAGAACAACACCCCCAAGTGGAATTGTTCATTCCTCAGGCAGTTCGTAAGACTAAGGAATTGAAAATATCTTGGAAGAATTAAGAGTTACTATAGTTACATCATGTTTTTGTGGGAAATTCTATTGCGGATAATCTTTACAATAAATGTCAACAAAAAAAAATACATAAAAACCCTCGGGAATTAATGTTCATTTAAAGTACTGTTTTTATGTGTTATTTCTTAAATACGCATAAAAACCGTATGGCTTTTATGTGATAAAATTAGCCTCACAGTATAGAGTTTTCACAGTACAATTTCATATAGCTAGTTTATAGTGGTCCTATGTTACAATATTATTATTTTATTTGGAAAAACACAATATTTTTTTTTTGAACAGCGGAAAAACACAATATTAACCATAAAATATGTAATATCCCGACTTTTCGAAAAAGGACAGACGTGTCTTTTTGCGAAAATGGAATATTATAATTTACGGATTTGAAGTATTTCAAGTGTATTTATATATATATGGCCGATATATATAAATAATTTGGAGATAAATCCGATTTGAAGTAAAAAGGGTAAATAAGGAAAGTAAGGGATTAGGTTAATTATTGGGATTTTCCTATTTAAAGAGAAATTAACCCCAGTAGTTTCCCTAACCTTTTAAATCAGAAATTTCCTCCTTAGAAGCCTCCTTTTGCGTGTGAGAGTTGGAAGAAAAACGCCGCTGAGAGCGTAAGAAGAGCCAACGAGAGTTTCTGCGATATCTCATGGAGTTTTCAACCGTTTTTAGATCCGCGAGAAGCGTTGGAATCGTCGTGAAAGGAGCGTCGTTTCAACACTCAAAGATCAGAACTTTGTTGAGGTTATCTGCAAGAAAATATCAAGGTTTTGCTGCAGTTTTCTGAGTTTGAAGTTGGTTTATCTTGCTAAAAAAGTAAGAAGCTCTTCCTACAAATTAATTATGGTTTAGAGAGGTTAGATCGTGTTTATGATTTTGGAGATGAAGTAAATGGATGTTAAAAATTGAATAACAGTGCTTATAGAGTTTGGGTTGCGCTAATTTATGACAAATTGCTATAGGATGAATTCGATTAGTTTTGTATTTGTATATGTTTTTTTTCCTGTTGATTGTACAGGTACGTGAGTCTACTTTTGTTTAGTTCTTAGTGTATGTAAATATTTTAGTATATATAATTTACGGTATAGTCTTTCTTTCTTTTGATTATTTCGTAGTAGTCTATTATTATATTTTGTTTTGGTGTTGTTTAATGTTTAGCTATTGACTAGTGATGTAAGACTATCGAAACAAAAAATAAAAGGAGAGGCATTAGAAAGAGAAAAAAAATAAAAACATGTGTATTTAATATGAAAAAAAGGGCAACAGTATAATATTAAAGAAGCAGACGTATTAAGGAAAAAGAAGAGTTGATTTAATAATTATATTATGTATAGTTGTTTAGTGTTATTGCGTTGCTTTGTATTGTGTTATCTTTTCTCTTCCGAAAAATATCGGTGTATGATTTGGTAGACAATGAATTTAGTGCCTAGTGTTATTTTGATACTTAGCTTGAAGTGTAATTTTGTTAATGAGTTTAAATAAGATTAAATGAAAACGAACAAGCCTCGATTGAGTTTCTGATGCGTTTGGTTCCGGCACCGGACGTACTCTTAAAGGGAGTTGAAGTTCGGGACCGTCGGAAAGGCATGAAAGGGCTTGTGCTTTGATGAACTAGAGTTCATCAATGTCTGTGTAATTGCTAGGCCTTGTCCGTGTCTAGAGGTCTAGGAAAGAGAGTTGAGTTTGTGAGGGAGCTTACTTGAAAACACTTAGGTGGCTAGTTAATAACCACTAATAATTACATACTTGCATAGTAATAAGATTAAACATCATGTCATCCTTGGTAAGGCACAAGACTATATCGCAATGTGTAGGCCTTCGGATAAAACGAGTAAACTTGCTGGCCTTTCTAGAGGCACCAGGAGTAGAGGGTACTCGTTGAGGATAACTCTGCTGGCCCAAGGGCACCAGGAGCAGAGGGACTTCACAGGTGAATAACTTTGCTGGCCATTAGAGGGCACCAGGAGCAGAGGGACTTTACAATTGAATAACTCCGTAGGTTCACAAGACCCCAAGTACGGAGGGACTTCACCGAATGCGTATACTATCGGGACTAGCCCGTGGCTATTGGTGTGATCCACCAATAGGTTGCACCCAGATGTCTCATGGTGGGCAGCACCATGCGTAGTGTCCTTGAATGCTGATGTAACAAAGATAAGCTAGGTTAGAAACAGTTAGTCATGACATGTTGATGGACATGGAATGAACCCTAGATTGAGTCGGTCTCATAAAGATAATTAAAATAATAAACTTGTTAAAGAGACTTAATTAAATTGTAGCTTCTACTTCTTACTATGTACAATGTACTTACCTCAAATGCATGTTTATTTATGTGTTTGGGGGAGAGAAGACGAACAGGTTAACCCGGAGTTCGAAGAGTGCTTTGTTGACGACGTTTAAGGACGCCGAAGTTGAAGACTTTATTTATTTATATTTATATTCACTAGACTTGTTGTCGTTGGGGAATTTCTTGTAATTTTCTTTAGTACTTGCTTTCATAGGATTTCGTACGTTGTTACGTTTCGTTTGGTTTTCCAATATAATAAACGTTACATTTCTATCTTTAGTATGTCGATTTCTATTCTTAGTACCATTTATGATGTTTTGCCGAGTCTTTTGAGCTTCCGTTTTGCTAAACTCGATACGACGTAGTAGAGGCTTACGTGTAATATTAGATTTATTTAATATTATACGTGCCGAGCATTTCGTTTCCGGATAAGGCTCGGTATCCGGGAGCGGGGCGTTACAAAATATTTTAAGAATGTGGCAAATTATGAAATATGATGGTATGTATTTTAATAAATAGGGGTTTCACGTTTTATTCTAAATCACAATGGTTATACGCGCAACACCAATTAATACATGAACTATGACCATTTAAAATTTTGTGTTTAAGCAATCCCCAGAGTTAATAGCTTCTTCATATGTATCTTACAGAAGATAAGGCTCCAGAAATTGAGGAGGCAGTGTTTAATATGAGAGTATTGAAGGCTCCAGGCCCAGATGGCTTGCCACCGCTATTTTTTTTAGAGGAATTGGGATACTGTTGGTGAATCCGTAGTGACCTTTATCTTGCGAGCTTTTCAAGACAGACATTTTCCGGAGGCCCTGAACCAGATCCTGGTAGTCCTGATTCCGAAATTCTCTCTGCTGGATCAATCAATCAGTTAAGGCCTATTGCTTTGGCGGATGTGCTCACTAAAATTATCACCAAAATTATTGTTGGCCGTTTGAAGACCCTCATCGGTAACCTTATTCGAAGTAGTCAGAGTGCTTTTATTCCTAGGCGACAAACCTCTGATAACATGATCGTAGCACAAGAGGCTCTACATACGATGAACAAGAAGAAAGGGAGAAAAGGCTATATGGTGGTGAAAATTGATTTAGAAAAGGCCTACGATCGTGTAAACTGGGACTTTCTACAACATCTATTAGGCTTGATGGGATTCTCAGACCAGCTGACAGAACTAATCATGTTTTGTACATCATCGGCCTCTTTATCTATTTTATGGAATGGGACGCTACTTGAGGAATTCAAACCGAAACGAGGATTGAGGTAGGGGGACCCATTGGCACCACACTTGTTTGTTCTGGTAATGGCAAAATCAATTGGAGACTACCCTTTTGTGGCTGTCAACTCACTCATGGCTGTAATGAATGAATTATTCATTGATGAATCGGTAAGAAGTTCATAATATCATTGCAATATCCACTTTTGTTTGCACAATAATTTAGCAACTAACATAATATCTTCATACACAGATAATAGATGGGATATGTGAAATCATGAAAAAGGCAGATGTAGTATGAGAGCAGTACCACATTGTTCAAGCAGCACCATTGGTAATATAGATAGAATTCTGATTATTCAATGAGGGAAAGGACAGGAAAAACAGCAAGAACAAGAGCAGGCAGGGAAAGAAGACAAAGCAGAGAAAGAAGAGAATAAAGAGCAAGAGGCTGAATATTATGCAGAAGATAATGCAATGGATAAGGATCAAATGCATGATGATAGTTTAGGGAAATAAGAAGGAAATCAAGATGCACAACAACAACAAGGAACAGAAAAGAGTGAAGGTATAAAAGAGAGTGAAGGTGGCAAAGGGACTATACCTTCTTTCTCATTAGAGATCACACAGCCATTAAATGAGGTTGAAAAAAACAACAACCAATCAGGTATGGATACATATTCAAAATACTCAAACATACTCTATTGTCATCAACACAGTAACACAGTAACATAGGCCTATTTGTGTAGGCTAATGAAGAAAAGATATCAATCCTGCAAAAGATGTTGAAGGAAAAAGAAGAACAAATGAAAATTCTTCAATAGACGGTGCACGACAAGCAAAAAGAAATATTAGACCTTGAAGCACGCGTGGGGGCTTATCAAATGAAAGAAGTCAGCCTAGTTGGGAAGACAGAATCAATGGTTGTTGATAATGATAACATGAGAACAACATTGGATGAAGAAGCAAGCTGAATTGATATCCGAAGTACAAAAATTCAAGAAACTTTACGGATTAGAAAGACTAAAAATGAACACCTTCAGGATGTGTTAGCAAGGAAGGATGATTACATTACAAAACTTTAGGAGGACAGTAACCCAAACAAAGATCAGGATGAACAACAAAGGATCCAGCAGCAAGAGCAAGATAGAATGAGGATTCAATTTCTTTCAGAGAAAGTTGCTAAACTCAAAAACGAGCAATTTCAAAAAGACTCTGAAATCAGCAACTTGAAAAGGACTTGAGGAGCAGTCAGGAATTATACAACAGCCCAAGTTGAAGATACAAGAGAACAAGAACATGCATTCAAACAAAACATCAGAACTGAAAAAGAGAGTTTTACAACTCCAAAGAGAGTTGTCTAACAAAGAGGCTAACATAACTGAGTTAAATCGAATAGTCGAAGAAGCAAAAACAACAGCAGGAACACTTAAATAAATATAGAATTGAGGCAAAAACGTTTGGATGCACAAGACAAACTAATCGAAAAGATGAAAGCATAAGCAGAGAAATTGACTGAAGAGAATACAGAGCTTGAAGTTCACAAAGTGACTCAAGAATATAAGCAAACCACCGGTGAGTCATCATTGATAAGAAGATTTCATGAAAATCCAAGAAAGTAGAAGGCAATACAGGATGAAGCATTTGAATACAACATAGGGAAAGGGCACAAAAAAGAAACTGAAGAATCTGAAGACAAATACATTCCTACAACAGATAATAAATGCATCAATAGGAAAGTAGTCATGGAAGAATCAAAGAATGAATACAAATGTGGAAAACATGTCATGGAAGAGGCATATCAATGAATCTGGGATGATAATAAGGAGGGTGGCAAAAAGTAAGTATCTCTACACTAACACAGTAACACATCTTATCAGATTGTCATAGTCCTTCAAGTAAGTGTCCCTTCCTCTTGGGGATTTCAGTGAATGGTACATACTCCGGGTATCTTGTTCTCTGTTGTGAGTGAGCAGCACCCATTGGTTTCCAAATTTGCTATTTCCACTGGCCCAAATTGGCATTAACACTGTTTTTCCTTTTCATCCAATCCTTCTTCCCCTTGCTCTTGTTCCCCTCATTCTTCCTCATGATCTTCTTCCTCCTCTTCCTCTTCTTTCTCCTCATCCTCTTCTTCCTCTTTTGTCTCTTCTTCATCACCCAGGCCTTTAATCAAGTATTTTTCAGCAATGGTAGGAGTCAATTCTTCTTTGTTGAACTACAATGCATCAAATAGAGGTTATGTTAGTTTATTAATGTAAATTGCTGAAGTGTTACTGTGTTACTGTGTTTTAAATGTGTTGTAACTGTGTGAAATGCATGAAATATTACCAACTTCTTATTCTTTTTCTTAAGAATGCCTTTTCAAGTTCTTTGTTGACCCATTTTGTAATACGGGGGATCCCCTTTGATGTAAGTCCTAGATTCCCCTTCTTTTTTGGATCTTGAGCTTTACCACTTGTATTTCTTGGTCTAATTGCATTTGAGTGCTCACAGAACTAGTACTGCATTGATTATAGTTTTGTTAGTACTTTTACATGATTAGTGCATAATATGAGAGCATGAATTGAAAAGAAACATACCGGTAATATCAGAGTGCATCCATTCACTTGTGTTGGATGGTTCCAATCTTGATTTAAGCATTCAATGAGTTGGTATAATATATGTTGTGACCAATTTTAAGTTTTCAATCTATCAATCTCATCAACAAAGTATAAGAATCTCCATGCTATATATGCTCTTGTATTCGGCAGGAAGACTTATGTAGTAGTATTAGACAAAGGAGCTTCACACAGTCATCAATTGATTGTTTGTCCTCCTTCTTAACTAGATCTTTGACATTAAGTTTGACAGTTAGTCTTTTTGTTGTCTTAAAGTACCTTTCTTCTAGTTTTGTTTCCCCCCTTCCATGCTCTTTCAGATTTCCAACTTCTTATTCACCATCCTCTATGCCAAAAATCATTTTCACATCCATTGTTTTTGGCTTGCAGAATTGACCACCAATGTTGAAATTTTTTTTTCTTTGTTGTAGCTATTGATAAATTCATCCATCATTTCAATCTATCTCTTCTTGTAAATGATCTCTTTTTCTTTCAATGCGATCATCAGGTGCTTGAATGGAGTTCTGTTGAATGCATCTCGATGTTGTTGTTTTAGGTGCTTATCGATTTCCTTGAACATTTGTTGTATTGCATTCAAGTTTGACCTATATTCTAATGTGTACATGTAATTAAAAAGAGAATTTGCAACTACATGTTAATGTTTGCACTAAAAATTCAAATTCAGTACAATTTGAGATACAGTTGTCTGTCTTTACATACCTATGTTCAGTAACACATTAACATATTAACACAGTAACCCATTAACACAATAACCTATTAACACGGTAACACCTTAACACAATAACACATTAACACATTAACACGGTAACACATTAACACGGTAACAAAGTAACACAGTAACACAGCAACACAGTATGAGTTACCCAACAAGTCTGATTATTTACATGTTTTTCAGTAAGTAGCTTTTAGTCTGATTATGAGTAACACAGTAATATATTCATAGTCATCTCTCGTACATCTCATCAAAAAATGCAGTATTACTAACATTATCAGTAAGATTATCATCATAAATTGTCATTAAAATATGAAATTATTGACAATCCAGTGTATAATTGACATTGAGTGTCAGAAATAGTTCATTAACATTGAATTAAGATTACTATGAATTCTGTAATCTGTTCCATTTTTTTGCAGAAATTCAACAACATTTTCCCAGAAACTGAACACCATACAATGGGAAAACTTTCTTGCATTTAGTGATTTTGGTGTAACAACTTCATATAACTAGTAGAATACAGTTTACATTTGAAAGATATACTAGAAATTTCAAAAATGGAGCCGTATTTCAGTTTTTAGATCTTACCCTTTCTTCTTTTGCTCCTCTTCTTCACTGCTATTTCCATCGGTCCTCTTCCTTTTAGACATTTTGCTAAAATCTCTGCAAATCTACGAAATTGCTGCTTTTGGTTCGAATCTTGAATTCTGATTAATTTCCAGGGAAGCTCTATGTTATTGATTCGATTTTGGAATCGTGGGTGAAGGAAGTGGGTGGAATCGTGGGTTTGGAAATTGGATTGGTGAATTGAATGCTACTATATATATATAGAGGAAGGGTTTTAACCCAATTACCCGCTAATTGACCCGGAAATTACACTGCAAAAACCGTTTTCCCTACCTCATAACCCGGTACAAAAAAAAAAAGAAAAATCTTATTAAAAAACAAATGTGGGAGTTATAACGTGACTAGTGGGAATAGTGGGAGAAGTGTGGAAATGAAAACTGCCCACGTCAAGAAATGAAAAATATTATGGAAACAAAAAAATATTATGCGAAAAAAAAAAACAATATTTTATATAAAAAAAATAACGCCAAAAAAGGAAAAAAAAAAACTGCCCACGTCAAAAAAAGGAAAAATATTATGGAAACAAAAAAAATATTATGGAAAAAAAATTAAACAACAAAATAAAATATAACTACCACCATCACTATCACTATTCCCACCTTCCACAACTTCAATTATACACTCTTTAATAAAAAAAAAAAAAACTCAGAATCTGTAAAATGAAAACTGCCCACGTAGCCATCCCTTTTTAGGAACAAACACATCATTTACACAATTACTACAAATAACCGTCCTCCCTAATCTCAGCAACTTATATCTCCCCTATATTCTCAGCATCTAATCACATTTAACTCCAACACACTCACACTACAAAACACAAACTATCCCTCTTGCTGCAACAGTACTTTTGAAATATTCCTCTGCCTTCCTTTCCATTCCATTCGCATTAACAATCATTGTACATCTTGCTGCAACAAAAACAAAGGTTTAAACACACAAACACAGCTGCAGGTATGTATTTCATTTCCAGAAAGTTAGGGAAAATTTAACTACATCTCAATACTTATTTCAATAACAATGAACGGTATCTCATTTCAGGTACATTCACAACAGGCACATCTTACTGCAGTCATTAGCCAAGATTGAAACGTGCAGGTATGTTTTCCATTTCCAGAAAGGTATATTTAATCCTGATATGGCAGTATACGAATATGAAATGTTTGATTTTTGAAATAGACATGCCATTATATGAATATGAAATGTTTGATTGATAATTCATGTGCAGGTATGTTTTCCATTTCTGAACTTTGGCGTTGTTCAATGGCTTATAACACAGCATATTTGCAGAAAAATTCCGCCTAATAAGTTTTTGTTTCCAACTATTTTGCAGATTCTACTTGAGTGTTAGCTACACAAATTAATTCCAAACACCTTCAATTGCAGTAAATAGTCCAGGTACACAAATTAATTCATACATTCAGATTTACACATGCTTAATCATTTCTCACATTAACACAATTCTCAGCTTCAAATCACATATTATGCATTGGGATGTAATTACCTAAGCAAAGACTGTAAAAAAACATGTCTGCCACTGATTAATAGTTCAAAATCTACCAATTATTTTGTTTGAAACTGTGAACACAAACTGTCAACACAAACTGTCAACACAAACTGTTGTACTTTTATGTTCACGACTTTTTACTCCCAATTACTATTAATGTTGTTTTTATCTTACTTATGTACATTTCATACCATGTTAAAAACATCACTCTACTGCGTTCAATTTTAAAATTTACTCAATCACTTATAAATCCCTCAGCACATATACAGCCTTCATAAAAGTAAAAATTTTCAGCACTTCTTCTTCACATAACGGTTATGTAAATTTTCACTTTAATGAGTAAACCATTTTAACAGCCTTCAAATATATTGAGAATGCCGATTCATATTTAATAATTTTTTCCAAAACACAGTCATTCATTCACTGAATAAAACAATATAACAGCCCTTATCGATTTGATTCATTATGGTATACATAAAACTGAATTTACACAAACCGAAATACTACAAAGCTGAGAAGAGGAAATACAGATGATTAAACCTACTGCTAACAACGAAATGAAAGAGATATTACCCGATTAAGTTATTCCGAGTTCAGATTTGTAGAAATAGAGTTCATACGCCTCAGATCGATTCATCAGATGCCCGATTAAGGTATGACGAGTTCAGATTTGTAGATAAACACATCATAGGCCTCAGATCGAGTCATCATAGGCCTCAGTAGTAACGATATTTGTGGAAATGGACATCATCGTCCTCAGAGATTCCTTCATAGGCCTCACTTGCATGGATTCTTCAAATTAAAACTCCCTCCATTCAGATCGTCACAGCTTTTTATACGTGAGCAAGAACAGATTTTTATTTTTTTTATCTGATATTTGAAGCATATGGACCGGGTTGAGTGAAAAATCGGTGATGAATGAGGCAGGTATGTTTTTGGTTGTGATCGATCCGACTCTCAGAAAAGAAGAGGAGAAGGAGAGGGAGGGAGAGGGCGAGGGTGAGAGTGAGATAATGCGGCTGAGGATGGTTATTTTTTAGGGTTGAGGGATTTTATATGGTGAGGAATGGGTCGGGCTGAGCTTGCTGTTTGAATAAAACTCGGTTCACATGATTAGTAAATAAGCCCAACCATTTTAATTTGTAGAATGGGTTAATTATATCATAAAAAAAAGTTATATAATAACCTTTGCTTTTATATCATTTTTTGGATATTGTATTTTTTCAGGAAATGGCAACTCCACTAAATATTGGTTCAACAAACAGACAAGCTAAACCAAAGAAAAGGGTGGGGACGATCAGGACCTTCCCCCCAAATATAAACGGGCCAATGTGGAAGCATGATCAAGCGGGAACTTCTATGGAACTTACTAATGAAGAGCCCCACAAAGATCTGTCTGTTGATGTCATCGTGGTAGAAGACGATGATTCTGAGCCAGAAGTACACCCTGAAGAAGAGGACCCAGAGGAGGAAGACACTGAAGAAAATGAAAATCAGGGGGTAGAAGCAAATGCGGAGCATGAAGACACGCCAACCCCGGAGTATGTTCCAGAACCCCAGCCGGACCCGATGATGGAAGACCATGCCTCTCTGATATGGGAAGCAACACCATTAGAGATTGTTTATCTCCATAACCCCTTGATGATCCGGGGTAGAGAATACCACTGGGCCAATGGATACGAAAGACGGGTCTGGGATGAGTGTTTAGCCCTACGGGAGGAGATTCGGGACTTGAAGGTTGCATTGTGTGATGCAAAGAGGAAGATTGAGCACATGAAACAGGGGATCATGTGATTGGCTCATTCTTTTGTGATGTTTTTTTTTTTGTTTGTTTCACTTAAATTCCTACATTGCAGATCATTGTAAATATTTCATTCATGTTTTTTTTTTGGTTTCATCTACAAATTCCTACATACATATATATCATTGTAAATATTTCATTAATGCCATTTTTTTTGTTTCACTTAAATAGCTCTTAAATTACTACAATATCTACATATTTCTACATACACAACTCGACTTTTCAAATAAAATGTTCTCCGTGCATTATGCACGGGTTTATGACT
>CM044901.1:93552873-93619342 GCA_024500145.1 Gentiana dahurica var. dahurica | reverse complement strand
ATGGTTAAAGGACAATTCCAAAAACAATAAGGTGAAAGAACTTGAATCTAGATTGTATTTTGAGTTTATGTTATTTTTCATACGGGTCATGTTGAGAAAATATATTTTCCTTAATTACCATAATCTGTCATTATTAGGGGGATTTCCTCAATTACCATAATTACGTTGATCTGTTATTATTAGGGAGATTTGGGAGTTAGTGACAATATCTCCTAGTTATTACTATTATTCTGTTTTAATGTAGCCAGATTATAAGGCATTTATTTTTTAGATTTAGACACATGCTGAATAATCAGTAGGTCGGTTTCCTGTTTGTATAAATTGTCAGTCCGGGATATGAATAAAATTACAGAAGCCTAACTTAAAAGGGTTTCTTCTTTTAACATGGTATCAGAGACACTTTACACAAAAAATTCTTAGCCAAAATTAATTCCGATGAGTTATCGGACAGCACTCACCGGAGAAAGGACTCCCACCTCTGGGGACATCCCTTCCGACAGTGCATCATCTGGAACGGAGACTCAGAATGCAAATCTCCTAACCAGTGATGACAATTCCAAAAATTCTGGACCAATCTTACTCCCTGCCAGGAAGTTAGATGGCAAGAATTATCTTGAATGGGCACAAACCATCACCCTGACCATCGATGGGAAAGGGAAATTGGGATTATTGACTGGAGAAGAGGCTGCCCCACCAGAAAATGATCCCAAACTCAGAACGTGGAAATCTGAAGATTCAATGGTGAGGGCCTGGCTCCTTAACTCTATGGAGCCAAACATTGCTAGACCCCACATGTTCTTGAAATCAGCAAAAGAAATCTGGGAAGCAGTAAAGGAGATGTACTCAGATTTGGAAAACTCATCCCAAATATATGAGATCAAGACCAAACTATGGAGCCTAAAACAGGGAGATAGAAATGTCACTGCCTACTATAATGACATTGTGTCCCTGTGGCAAGAACTGGATCTGTCTCATGAGGACAAATGGGAGTGCATGGCTGACAGTGTGAAGTTCCACAAGAGGGAAGAAAATGAGAGAGTATACTCTTTTTTGGCAGGACTCAATCCAGATCTTGATGAGGTCAGGGGTAGGATTCTGGGAAGGAATCCTCTACCATCCTTGAGAGAGACCTTCTCTGAAGTAAGGAGAGAAGAATCAAGGAGGAAAGTGATGCATAGGACAGGGGGAGCTGAAGTGGACGGGTCTGCAATGGTGGCTAGTAGATCCGACTCAATGAAGAGGGTGGACAAGCAGAAACTAAAGTGTGAACATTGCAAGAAAACTGGACACACAAAAGACATATGTTGGGGCATACATGGGAAGCCAGCTTGGAGAAACAAAGGTACAAACTCTGATCAAGGGAAGGCCAACCAGGTGTCATTTGATTCTGGACCTCAGTCTACAACAGGAATGCTTCCATTCACTCAGGCTCAACTAGAGCAATTGAGTAAGATCCTTAATTCACAAATCTCAATGTCAGCCAAACCAAACTGCTCCCTTGCTGAGTCAGGTAACCATTTTTCCTTATCTTTGTTAGGAGTCAGTCATAAAACCGAGTGGATAGTTGACTCTGGGGCAACTGACCACATGACTGGATCTTCTGAACTTTTTTTAAACTATTACCCTTGTCCAGGAAACCAAAAAATCAGATTGGCAGATGGTTCCTTTACCACTATTGCCGGGAAGGGATCCATCTATGTATCAAAAAATATTACCTTAAAAAATGTACTTCATGTCCCTAAACTGACATGTAATTTACTGTCAGTAGGAAAGTTAACTTCTGATCAGAACTGTGATACTGTTTTTTCTAAGGATGGTTGTTTGTTTCAGGACAAGGACTTGGGGAGGATGATTGGCAAGTGTAAGATCATTGGAGGACTCTATGTGCTGGAATCTGGAATGGAATCACATAAGGAGAGTCTTTTGAGAGGCAGCTACCACACAACTGCCCAGTCAATCCAGAATAAAGTCCTAGTTCTACATAGGAGATTAGGACATCCTAGTTTTTATTATATGAAAAAACTCTTTCCTGAATATTTTGTTGGCAATAAAGATTTAAATTTTCATTGTGAAGTGTGTATTCTTGCTAAGCAAACCAGGCAACCATATCCTGCCCAACCCTATGTTCCCTCAAAGCCATTCACTATGATTCATAGTGATGTATGGGGTCCATCTAGGGTAAGCACTTTTAATGGTAAAAAATGGTTCATCACACTTATAGATGATCACACACGCTTAACTTGGGTTTATTTGATGAAAGAAAAGTCAGAAGTGGAAATAATTTTTAAACAGTTTTATGAGATGGTGAATACTCAGTTCCATACACAAATTGATTTTGAGAAGTGATAATGGAACAGAGTACTTCAACCAGTACTTAGATGGATATCTAGTTGAAAAAGGTATAATCCACCAAAGCTCTTGTGTCAAAACTCCACAACAAAATGGAGTTGCAGAGAGAAAAAACAGACACTTACTGGAGGTGGCCAGAGCACTGTTGTTTACCTCAAAATGTCCAAAAACATTCTGGGGAGAGAGTGTTCTGACTGCCACATACCTTATCAACAGACTTCCATCTAGAATCTTAGATTTTCAAACACCACTGAGCATGTTTCAAAGTATGTTTCCGGAAAACAGACTAATAGGCAAACTTCCTTTGAAAACTTTTGGGTGCACAGTGTATGTTCACACTTATAACCAGGGGAAATTAGATCCTAGGTCAAAAAGGTGTTGTTTTCTGGGATACTCCCCCACACAAAAGGGCTACAAATGTTTTGACACAAATACTAAGAAATGTATAGTTACCATGGATGTCACCTTTGTTGAAGAAAACATGTTTTTTGACAAGGCTCAATTTCAGGGGGAGACTAGGGTTACAAGTGTGTCTGAAAATGTTTTTGAAGATTCCTATGATTTTCTAGAATTTCTAGAACCTAGGAATACAGGGCTGGACTCTCATTCTGGACAACAAATGGACAATTGTGAGGAAGATTGCCATGAAAAGGAGATCAGAAATTCTGATTCTCCAGAGCCTCTCAAAGAAAGACCTTTCCAAGGTAAAACCTATGTGAGGAAGTATCCAAAGAAGGCAGGTGAGTCACACAAAGAGTCTACACAGCTATCATCTCCTGATCCAGTCATTGAAACAGACAACCAACTAGAAGAATCAGAACACACAGATGCTACATCAGAAAGTAACACAGAATCACCTTCAATAACATCTGAAACAAACTCTGACTCTCCCAGAACTAAAGCTGAAAAACTTCTTCTTGATGTTCCCATAGCAATTAGAAAACCAGTCAGAAGTTGTACACAACACCCTATAGCCAGATATTTATCTTATGCCAGTCTGTCACCATCGTTCAAAGCCTTTACCACCAGCCTGTCATCCACCACCATACCTAAGGATGTTCATGAAGCTCTTATGGTACCTGAGTGGAAGGAAGCAGTTCTTGAAGAGATGAGGGCACTGAAAAAGAATGGGACCTGGGAAGCTGTACTATTGCCAGAAGGGAGAAAGACAGTGGGGTGCAAATGGGTATTTGTGGTAAAATACAACAATGATGGCAGCATTGAAAGGCACAAGGCCAGGTTGGTAGCCAAGGGCTACTCACAAACTCATGGAATTGACTACTCAGAGACCTTCTCACCTGTGGCTAAGCTCAACACAATCAGAATTCTACTATCTGTGGCTGTTAACCTAGATTGGCCTCTCATGCAGCTGGATGTAAAGAATGCATTCCTTCATGGAGAGTTGAAGGAAGAAGTGTATATGGATCCTCCTCCAGGCTTTAGTGAAGACTTTGGCAACAGAGTATGCAGACTCACCAAGTCCTTGTATGGACTCAAACAAAGTCCAAGGGCATGGTTTGACAGGTTCATGAAATTCATGAAGAAGATAGGGTTTGTACAGGGCAGATCGGACCATACCTTGTTTATAAAAAGGTCAGAAAAGGGCAAGTTGATTGCTCTGATTGTATATGTTGATGATATAATTCTAACAGGGAATGATGAGGAAGAAATAACAGGGGTAAAAAGGAGACTTGCAGTAGAGTTTGAAATTAAGGATCTGGGACCCTTGAGACACTTTCTGGGGATGGAGGTAGCAAGGTCTTCCAAGGGTCTAGTACTAACACAGAGGAACTACACCCTAGACTTGCTAAAAGAAACAGGCTTGGAAGGTGCAAGACCAGCAAGCATACCTATGGAGTGCAACCTGAAGTTGGGAAGTGCAAAAGGTGGTCCAGTGGATATGGGGAGCTATCAAAGATTAGTTGGGAAACTAATATACCTGGCACATACAAGACCAGATGTATCCTATGCAGTGAGTACATTAAGTCAGTTTATGCACTCACCAAATGAAGCTCACATGGAGGCAACAAGAGGGTTGTTGAGATATCTAAAAACTACACCAGGGAAAGGCTTGTACTTCAAGAAGTGTGACAGCAGGAGTGTTGCTGTATATACTGATGCAGATTGGGGAACTTGCACCAAGGAGAGGAGATCCATAACAGGATATTGCACCTATGTATGGGGAAACCTAGTCACTTGGAGGAGCAAGAAGCAAACTGTTGTAGCAAGAAGCACTGCTGAAGCAGAATTCAGGGCCATGGCATTAGGGATGTGTGAAGGCCTGTGGATCAAGCAAGTAATGGAGGATATTGGAGCAGAAATATCTGGTCCTATGAAACTATACTGTGACAACAAGTCAGCAATTGACATTGCAAATGATCCTGTACAGCATGATAGGACCAAACATGTGGAAATAGACAGACATTTTATTAAGGAGAAACTGGAGAATGGACTGTTCTGTGTGCCCTTTCTACCATCCACACAGCAAATTGCAGATGGCTTAACTAAAGCTTTGGGAAAGAAACAGTTTGAGTGTTTTGTGGGCAAGTTGGGTCTGATAGACATCTTTGCCCCAACTTGAGGGGGAGTGTTGAGAAAATATAATCTCCTTAATTACCATAATCTGTCATTATTAGGGGGATTTCCTCAATTACCATAATTACGTTGATCTGTTATTATTAGGGAGATTTGGGAGTTAGTGACAATATCTCCTAGTTATTACTATTATTCTGTTTTAATGTAGCCAGATTATAAGGCATTTATTTTTTAGATTTAGACACATGCTGAATAATCAGTAGGTCGGTTTCCTGTTTGTATAAATTGTCAGTCCTGGATATGAATAAAATTGCAGAAGCCTAACTTAAAAGGGTTTCTTCTTTTAACAGGTCAAGTCCAGACTTGCCTGTCGCAATTTGTTTTTATGAAGTTCTTATCACAAGTTAATAAATACGAGATAATCAATGAAGAATGGCTTTTTTTCTGGCTAACATTTTCTTGCCCAGTCAAGTGGATTCTTGCCTACTCCTTTACAACCATAGTAGATTTTGACTCTTGCATTCCTTTTACTTACCTTCAGTTTGTATGCATTCTGGATCTTGACACAATTTTCTTTTGTTTTTTCCGACACATATGTAGGTGGTATAGAACTATTTTCACTGGGTTTCTTTCTTTATATCTGTCTATTGGAGTCTTTTTATCATAGTGTTGGTTTATTGTTGACATCCTCACATATGGTCTGCTTAAGGAAGCTGAACGTTCTTGTAGGACATGGTTTACGTTAACATTATAGCTTACAGCACATTAGGTGCGTCGAGTCTGCTTTATGGAAAAGTTTTAGGAAGTCGACATTTTTGTTTGATCGGAAACATGGATCCTTTAAATAACCAGTAAATAATTACCACATGTATGTACACCAAGTACAACAGTCGGACCCCTTTTTCTTATGGTAACAAAAAGTTCGGCTGGTTTTAGATTCAGTCACCATCTTTGGTCACAGTAGCCTCTTGACCCTTTAACCACTTACAGGGGGTACTTACAGACTACCCATCAACATAATTCCCATGCCGGTAATAGGAATCAAACCCATGACCTTATGGAGGAAGTTACTCGTTCTTACCAGCTTAGCCAACTTATGTTGGCACAATTGCCAGGCCTAGTTTCAATGGGATTATAATGCAGCCATTTGTTGTGCATGTTAATGGTCAAGAAGCGCTGCCAAACAGAGGGTGCTATTAACATTTTCCTATCTGATCCAGAGGTAGGATTGAAACATGTTGAATTACCATCTTTCCCAACATCTTAACCTATCGAGAAAGTAAGTAATTTACACATTACCCTTCAACAAAGTACATTGAAATGCAAGCACTCGCCGTGATAACCCAACAACTTGGCGGAGGTGGGCAGTTGCAGGTTGATTCTCTCTTGAGGCCCCATTCTAAAAAGCTCTGGGCCAGGCCTTTACCTTGAGTAAGAATCAGACTTTACAAACACCTCCCAATCTGTACTATAGATTAGTCACGTAAGTTGGTCCCGGACACCGAGGGCTCTATGCAAAAAGATCAAAAAAAAGACTTATATCAAGCAAGCTGAACTCTACTATATATCACCAGTATAGAAGATAACTAGTTAGTAATGTCATCATGACGTAGCTACAATACGGGTATATTAGCTCACAATTTCCCTTTTCTTCAAATTGTCTCTAGTGTAGCTTTAAGATCAACCCAATGTCGTTTCCAAATCATTCTCCACTTAAATATCCTAGCCATGACATAAAACTCATAAAGGTAATGTCAAAACTCCTCTATGTGTAAGGCATACTTCCTGTAGGATCAAGTTCCCCCATAGGACTCTAATTTTTGGCCTCGATAACTTTTGAGCTCACAAATCACACCATAAATGCCAAATTTAGCTCTTTTGAAGGGTTGAAACCCAAATCACGCTACTCCTTAGGTAGAGGCATATGAGATCTAAAGCAACAGTGTTGATTTCATGATTAACCGGGGTATCTCCCGAAAAGAACAGCCAGTTGAGCTTGTTAATGAGATCAAGAACGTCCTGAGGGATCTGAACCGTTTGTGTCACTTAGCAAGGAATCGCTGAAGTAGCAGGTTGGACAAAGTTTATTCCAGCTGTACTTTTGATGGAAAAGCCCAACTTTTATGACTCAATCTAAATTATACTTGATCAATTGAAGGTCTGGACATATTATTACTTACATATTTGTGTGACAGTGACACTCAAGTACTTTCCGATATAAAATATACCACTCAGGCTTCTAGCCAAAGGAGCTAAGGTATTCCTTGAAACATACAAATTCAGCTTGAGGGCATTCTGACCTGAAGAACTGGAAAAATAATTGCTACGAGCCACCTTAGCGCAAGTGCAGCCCCCCCCCCTTCTCCAACCTGACGTGTCATGTCAGTGTTTTCATAAATTTCAGTTGCTCTTTGTGCTTAATGTATCACAAAATCTAGTCGTTTTGATGTTTTAATAGTTGATTTTAGTGTTTTATTAAAGTATCATATTGTTTTTATATGATTTATTAATTTTTTTGGTTAGTTTTTAATTAAAACATCATAGTTTTCTTGACCCGGCGCTTCGCCGATGCTTTACGCTTTAACAAGTATGGTCTTGCTATTGTTCTGCTATCTCTGATGCATTCTAGTTCATGTTCCTTTTTGTGTTTTTCACTCTCCTCATTACATGCTATTTTTACGTGGTTCGAGTGATTAAAGTTAGGATTCGGTAATGATCCTTTTACTTTTGCATGAATTTCCTAAGCTTGCCATAGTTATATTTTGTACAATGTGTGATAGTTTATTATTGGGAGCCTTCAGTGGCACCTCACCGAAATCAAATTTGTACATGTATATGGCCTAACATGCTCCCTCTCCTGTGGACTTGTCAACACGAAAATAAGAACAATACCAGTAGAGTAAACAGACTGCAAAAATAGTAGCAGCCAACGATAGTGGTTCTTTGTAATAATTGAGTCAGCAATGAGGTTTAAACCATGACCTTGTACTCTGGTACCGTGATCCAAAAGCTTAAGTTGTTAAGAAGTGTAATAAATACATGTTACACTGTAGCATTACGCATTGCTTTCCTTGGATGATGTATGTGTTTGTATATTGCTGAGATTTGCTCGTGGGAGCCTTTAAGAGCATTTTTTGAGCCGTTTTTCATATGGTTCCATTTTCCAGATTATTTTGATGGTTTTCAAGACATGAACTTCTGACCCTTGTTATCTTTTTGCTGCTGCTAAGCTTTTATCTGTGCAGATTGAAATTCGGAAGTAGTTTCTGGGTGAAAAATGATGAATGCAGTCTGCTTATCTGTTGCCTCGTGTGTAGTTGTAGCCTTTAACTTTCCTAGTTTTCTTGGTACTATGTGACAAAAACGACTATTTTAAGCTTCTTAATTTCTTTGTCATAGGCAAAATGGAGGCAAGAACAGAAAGCTAAAGAAATAGCCGCAGCACAACTTGAAGAACAGAGACGGCTCAAAGAAAACGCAGAGGCTGATAGCAAAAGGAGGCTTGAAGCTTTACGTTTGAAGATAGAAATCGACTTCCAACGCCAAAAGGACGATCATCAACGTCTCGAGCAAGAGCTGACACGACTTAAATCATCATCAGCAGAAAGTAACGAGCTGCTGCAACATGAACAACATATTCGTTCAATGACCAGAAACAACTCCGTAAGAGTGAAGAAACCGCCTAATGCAGAATCCATTGAAAAGCTGCTGCTTCAAGAATTCGAAAATCTCGACACTTCATCAGATAAAGAAGGTAGCTACAATAGGGAATGCAGTATTTGCATGAAGGATGAAGTTTCTGTTGTTTTTCTTCCTTGTGCTCATCAAGTTTTGTGCGCGAATTGCAACGAGGCTTACGGGAAAAAGGGGAAAACAGCACTATGTCCAAGCTGCAGGGTCCCAATTGAACGTCGAATACGCGTTTTTGGAGCAACATCATAGCCTGTTGGGGGAAACAGGAAACCAGAAGTTTTTTTTTTTGGTTTTTTTGGTTTTTTTTTGTACTTGTTTTCTATCTCATTACCTTTATGGGGTTTGAGATTTTAAGTTATATTTTATACAAGAAAAAAAAAAAAAAAGTTTGAATCTGCTTGATGAAAAGATGTATGCAAATAAGATGAAAAAACAACTTATGGCTTATGCTATTATTGCTGCATAAGTTCTCAGATGGTTTATCTGAAGAAATTATCAGACCATGCTCTATAAGCAATTGGTTTAAGGGCAATAGAATGTTGTGTATTTTGTTTTTGAAGTTTGCTGGATTTATGTTTGATATGCATCACAACTAATGTTGAAAATCGATTTTCAAATAGTCGAATACGATAATAAGCTTTCGAAAGAGGATTATATACGGTTCGTGATTGATTTGAGTTCGGTTTGATTTTTTTGCATGAATAGTTTTGTTCGATACGGTTTGATTTGTGAGGATTGGGTTATAGTTGTAGCAGAGAGCGATAATTGGCAGTTGAAGCAGATTTACTAGTCAGAAAAAGGTTTTAGCAAACACTGCAACAGTGACACTTGATATTTTAAATCTAGTAAACTGAAACAGTAGTAAATAAATGTTATTATGTTTCAATTCTTATGAAAAACATCTTCTCACCTATCTGTTAGGATTTAATAGACAATTATTGTAAGGAATAAATAGTCTTTGAGATTGTGTTTCTAAAGCATGAGCTGCACTTTGTAAGATAAAGATCTTGTACGTGCCATGCACGTATCCCTTACTTGTTTAGGGAATGTGCCTAAATCCGAAATATAAACATAACCATGTTCCATGAAATTGGTTGGATAAATTTCATATCAGTTATGAAGGTGCCAACAAGTGTATCTTAACCGATGATTTGAGGTTGTCGTGCGTTTAAGCAGGCAATGTCAGAAAGGCTAGGAGCATGGTGTGGCATATGTGATCGACTTTGTGGAAAAATTTAAGCAAGTGTGCTAGATACTATTTTACTGACCCGTTGAGCAAAGTTGTTTGTCTCCAAACCTGCTACCTTATAGAGGAAATATTTCTTCGAAAAGAAACAGTAGGAGTATAATAAGATTTCAAAAGAGTTTGAGAACCACAAAGAGATATTCAACCATTGGAACAAGAGCAAACACCACATGGCGATGAGGTGTATGACACTACACAGTGTACACAAGTATTCAACGAGTCTAGAGATCACCATAAGTCTAAAAGGTGCACTATTGTGTTCATCTTCGAGAATGAAGATCTAACAACTTATACAGGAATACTTAAAAGGCAAGAAGCTGAGATAATGTCATGTCACCATTTTCCATCTACTTCCTTGTTCCTTATGCAACATATACTTCATTCATCTGAGCTCTAAATGATCTGAAAAATATCTTGAAATACAGAGGAAAGGGAAGAGGAAGGTTCTTTGCTCCACACAGCCAACTTTCTTGGACATTGAAATTCAAATCAAATTGCCAGTTTGGACATAATGCCGAGTCTGCAGAAATTGCATTTAAAAGGAGTTCCATTGCAATTGGGAGAGACATATTTTTGCCAAAACTTAGGCTTTGTTCATTCTCCCTGAACTCTATTTAAGCTTTAATTCTTACATCTTCTGAGTTGTATTGAGACTGTTCAACAGACTGTGTGTTCTGTTGACAATATGTGGTTTGATAGTTGGTTTGTGAGTTGTTGGTCATGAGAACCTCTGATCATTTAGAGATTGTTGTCATTCTTATTTCACCAGAGAGGAACTTGCAGATAAACATGAGGTTTCTCTATTAGTATACTCTAGTGAAAGTGTTATAAGAATATATTGACTAAGTACTTAGTTAATCTTTATATTTACATTCCCATATAATTTCCTTAAATTAATCGAGCGAGCTTTTAGTTTAATTATAAGCTACGGGTGCAACTCCTAATCCTAACTACCTCGACCATGGTAGTAGACAATCTATACGCAAGCTACCCTCCTTAATTGGTTCGTAATAGCCTATACACATAAAGAACTAGAATTGCCGATATCGAGCGTTAACTCATACCGCTAATCCGCCTAGACAGCTGTCGACACTGATCAGCACGTTCCTAGGGTCCATCGAGACTATGTCCAAACTAACACTTCACTATTAGTATTTCATGTTAATTTATGAATACAATAAGCGTGGGTGGCCAAGAGGGCCCACTTGGAGACTTGGGATCTCAGCAGGAAATGCGAAGGTTGCTAAAGCCGGCCGATAGGCGATTGGCCAGATCTAACCTACTGTTAATTAAACCTGTCGATCAACGTAGCTGACGTGAATCCTCCAGATCAAGTTTCCTAAATTTTTCCTCGGTAAACCGGTATAGACTGCCGGTTTACCGGGGGCAGCTTTTCTTAATTCTGGATCTACATTGCTCAATTACTATAAATCTAAGTAAATCATGGGGTCGTTAAACATGCAGATTAACTAAAACACATAAATACGAACAGATCTACCATATTGAAGGCAAAAAAAGGAACGTTCAAAGCTTCATACCTTCAACAATGGAGATCTAGCTTGATCTACTCAAGCTAGAGATGGTAGAGAAGGGGAAAAAACCAGAAATAACTCCTCAAAAGCTTGGAATAACTTTATTTCATCAAATTGTATATAAAAGATTGAATATAATTGAGCGCTTATACAATAATCTGTATATGCGGCTTTATATCGATACAACAACCGACTTATGATTCATAGAAACCCTAACCGACCTAGTAGATGTGGCAGAATTGATTTCATATTCCTCAAGAACAAAGGTTTACCGGACCAAGCCCTCGGTAAACCGGGCTGACTTTTCTTCTTTTTCTTTATCAGACTTCTTCTTGGATTTCCTTTACTTGGCCCAACATGCTTCCTTTGATCCAGATCTGTTCTCCAATGCTCCAGATTCGGTACATCCTATAAAACACACAAAACTAGGAAAATAGTACCAAACCTTCGGGAAAATAGCATAGATGCAGAATTACGATCTTAGAAACATACACATAGAATTTAACACATATTCCATATAATAACGAGCCCATCTATCCTCTCTTGAGCAGAATTCGGGATGAATAAAGGTATAATTAATGGTACAATTTAGGGCATTATCAGTTTCCATATTGAGATATACGATTCTTCAGCATCTATTAATTAGTGCATATTTCCAGAGACATGATTTTAAGACTGGCTAAGGGTGATTCCTATCTCCCAGTCTTAGAAAACTATCTGAAAGGAAAAATGACTAAGTAACCTTTCGATTAGGAAATGGTTAGGCTAAAGAAGTACATTAGCTTGTTCATATTGACCTTCAGGGTCTTATGAAAGATACCAGAGAAGCGAGTATTCCATGCTCAGATATAGGCTATAGCATAGTTTTGGCACTGATGCTCGGCCTCCTTCCGAGTGAAACGAATTCACTGAAAGGATAAACCAGGGATTGCTTTATATAGTTATTGATATGCTACAATACACTGCTTAACTCAATTAAGATATTGGTTGCAAAATAGCGGTTTACAATTTTATGTAAAACCGAGAAGTCAACCTAGAAGATGCTTAAGAATTTATGGATAAGGAGTGAACTACGTTCACTCCACTTCCATAAATAGAGGCATTTAGCACCTGTGTTTGAAGGCAGGACTGGAGATTTTGCATACACGTTCAGATGGTGACTGTTCATGAAATATCTTAATAAGATGAGTAAAGGTTGGTTATAAGATTCTTAAGATCGGATAGTGACGGTTGTACTGTCACAGACTTTCTGAAAGAATGCATAAACAACAACCATGGACATTGAAGTAAAGTTACTCAAGAAGTTACTACCTGATTGAATCAGACCACATCCAACATTGGTTGTTGGGGATTACACTGATAAATACTGCTTAGCTAGATCAGAATGTCAATCCACCCAAATGCAGTGGGAATATGGTTTAACCATTGACCCGCTGTGATTATGCAGTCTTTACAGCCAGCTTAGGGTGATTGATAACGTATGGTCTTTTGGACGGATGTATAGGATTCGGACAAGAAGAGGTTGTGTTAAGGCCATAAACCTGTAAATGGAGTTTTGGTACTCCACTTCTGTTCACACTCTTGTAGAACCACCGAGTGTTTCAGGTCCAGTGGGAGTAATTGGATCTACGTGTAGAAGAGATGAATGAATGAGAAAGTTTATCTTTCAAAGCAAAGCCAACTGGTCTAGGGGTAATTCCCCGAGAAGTAGATAGTTCAATAGGGGTGATGCCCTAAACCTTTTTCACTGTTCAGAAAATAGATAGTTTGCTAGGGGTTATGCCCTAAAACTTTCTTACCATTCGGCGGAGTTTGAATTCATTCAAGACAAAACTGGTTTTTAGCTCAAAGCCAATGGCACATTGATTGCCTATGCTTATATCCATTGGTGGATTGAAGCAAACCTCTAAGCCATTAAAAGCCACATATTTGAAATATGTGGGCTTGACCAGAATATTGATTAGTCTTTCGAAGACCAGAGAATCAATATTGGTAAAGTAGTGAATATTAGTGTTTATGAATGGTGACATTGCAACAGTTGTGAACAACATAGGCATGTTATCTGAAGTTAGCGAGCCAAGATTCTCCGAATATGAGATGTAAACTATATTCTTAGAATTTGATTCGGTCGAATTCAGGAGAACAAGTTGTTGGCAATATCCCATCCATCTTATTGATTAAGATGATAATAAATTGTCGTATGCAATATTCAACGAGTGGTTTCTTACCCAACCCATCACGGAATAATTCTCTTAAATCTTCGAAAACAGAGGAAATGGGATAGATTCTCTTTTGGATCGAGAAAGTCAGGTTATTAATAGTCAATAACAGTCGAATCTTGGATTCGGACGTTGAGTAGCAGTATAGTGCACCATCAAGTACATTTGGAGAATGAGGAGTAATATGCATCTATATTCAGGTGCATACCTGAGTATTGTTGACAACACTGATTCTGACTTATAGTCAGATTAAGGAGATCTTTAGTCGATCTCAGGCTCAGTGTTTACTCATTGTGATGGAGCTATAGTCTGGAGCAATCAAGTACCGCAAATTGGACTTTGTTAGTCGAGTACATAGCAGCTTCTGGAGCAACTAGAGTGGCGATATAGTTTAAAAGTTCCTTGCTAATCTGGAATTAATTCCAGGTCTTGATGATCCGATACTACTTTACTGTGAAAACAGTTGAGAGGTAGCTTATCCAAAGGATTTTCACAATCACAAGAGGTCAAAAGCATATTGAGAGGAAGTACCACCTGATCTGATAGACCGTGCAAAGTGGCGACGTTTCGGTCCTAAAGATCACCTCGAGCCGATAACTTAGCTAATCAGTTTACCAAGTCGCGTGGCATCTATTGTCACTGATAAGCACCTGGCGGGTATGAAATTGAGAGATATGTCTTATCTGCTTTAGAGCAAGTGGGAGAATGTTGTGAATAGAATAAGGGTGTAGTGTGCTTTAAAAAACAATTATTTCTTGTCTTTACGGGCAAGTGGGAGATTGTTAGATGTAGTGCCCGAAAGAGAATTGTTGCTTGTCCTTACGGGTATGTAGGAGATTGTTGGAAGTAGCACCCGAAAGACAATTTTGGTAATTGTTTTTATAATTAATAAATGACAGATTTATCCTCATCTTATTACTTGCTTCGTGCTTGTAAATAATACGCTGCTGAAAACCCCAAGTTGTATCATATGTAGCTATATAACTTAGTGTGTGTCACATGCGAGGATTAAGTTTATGGTGATACACTTGATTGTTATTCCGTGGTGAACTTAATCAAAGTATGGGGTCTATTGATTAAACCACCATTAATGCGCCCATAACACTTATGGTGTGACCGTCTTATCCGGACAGTCGATATTGGTTATCTAAGTGGGGCATTTATATATGATGTAGCCATATAGGACTGGACCGATTTAATCTGTATATCTCATATAATTCCATGATTGAGAAATCTTATTAAATCATAAGATGATCATCTATGCATTAACCTTAATCCTGAAGTGATTGTAGACTTCTGCTTGTTTCAAGATAGGGTTTGATATGTTCGTTAAGGATTGCTAAGAGGCGCGGTCTTAATAAATTTCATGTTGGAACTATTCTGGAATAAGTGAGGAGTGTGTGTCTCACAGATATGGAATCCATTCCTTCCTGTGGGAAGTAGAAAGACAATCCCCTTATTTGTTAATCCTAGAAACCGATCGATCCGCGGAGTTCATATTGGTTATGGGCTAATTGATCACTAGTGGGTTAATGGTAAATAAAGATAAGATGTAATGAAGAAGGTTTACGGAAACATTCCCGCTTTATTACGGATTGTCTATGGAGGGTTAGTCTCTATGTAATGATTATATCAATGGACACTTATTAACTCGACATCTTGAGAATAAGTTATATCTATAATCGATAGAGTCCAGTTTCGGATTTATGGTGGCATAATTCTAGAATTAATATGTCGATGACGCTTAAAATAGTCTATCCTACGGCATCTGTTTGAAGTAGCACCCGAAAGACAATTTATGTAATTGTTTTTAGAATTAATAAATGATAGATTTATTCTCATCTTATTATTTGCTTCATGCTTGTATTTAATACACTACTGAAAACCCCAAGTCGTCTCATATGTAGCTATATAACTTAGTGTGTGTCACACATGAGGATTAAGTTTATGGTGATACACTTGAACTATTAGTCCGTGGTGAAGTTAATCAAAGTATGAGGTCTATTGATTAAACCACCATTAATGCGCCCAGAACACTTTATGGCGTGACCGTCTTATCCGGACCGTCGACATTGGTTGTCTAAGTGGGGCATTTATATATGTTGAGAGTCATATAGGACTGGACCGATTTAATCTGAGTTTCTCATATAATTCAGTGATTGAGAAATCTTATTAAATCATATATTAATTCACTTTTGAGTTCATTGTACCTAAAATCTTACAATTATTATGCATTAAAAGTTCTTTACTTTTTTTATGAGTTCTGGTTGGAGAGACGACGGAGTCGCCACCTAGGAAGGGATCCGAGGGAGATCTACACTCATCTTCGAGGGTATGTTTTTCTGTCTTTTCCAAGATGTAGATCTGTCATTGTTCTATTCGACTAGTATGTGCTAATTGTTTATTTAATTTAATTATGTAGTTGTTAGTTTATTTTACCCCATGTATGTATAGATCTAATTCGTTGGTGAAGAAATCATGAAATAGTGGTTGCGTTCTTCAGATCTGCGACGGTCTATATCGCTCGATCTGAATACCTAGTAAATTGCTAGTTCATGATAATCGGCGGCATCTACGTTGATCGACATATTCAATTTACATGTTAGTAGCCTGATCAACTATTTGCATGTTATTGTAAATTATCATGAAGGGCTGTTAGTGAAGTGTTAATTTAGACATAGTCTTGATGGACCCTAGGAACGTGCTAGTCATTGTCGATAGCTGCCTAGGCGGGTTAGCGGTATGGGTTAACTCTCAATACCGGCAAATCTAGAACTTATTGCGTATGGGCTATTACGGACCATTTAAGGTGGGTAGCTTGCGTACAGATTGTCTGCTGCCATTGTCGGAGTAGATAGGGTTAGGAGTTGCACCCGTAGCTGACAATGACTTAAAATTTACCAATAGGGAGGACTATTGCATGTGTGGGGGGAATAATTAATCACTCATAATTAGACTAATTAATTAGAAACTCTTGTTTACTCCGTGTGAACTAGCGTAGTATTGTTAGTTTGTGGCACCAATCTTACTTATGTCTATATTATAGTTGGTCATAGACAGTATTTGTGACAAGCTCAATCTCGATAAACAGCATTTTTACGAGTCTCTGTGGGATCAACCTTGATTCGCCAGTACTCTACTACGATAGACCTAGTTCTATTGCTAGTAAGTGCTTTGCACGCGATCAAGATTTTGTGGCGCCGTTGCCCGGGACTCTTGTCAATAATACTTTTTCTTTGAGATTGTGTCTGTATATATTCGAGTCCGTTTTATTGAGTCTATTTTATAGTCTGTTTATACTGGAGTCATACATAGTCAATTCTATTTAAATACCAAAAAAAATCACATCCGATTTATCGAGGGTTACCCTCGGTAAATCGGGGGTCCCAGATTCAGCATAATCGGTTCTGTTAGTTCAGCGTCGAGTCAGTAGTCAGAGTCTGTATTTTTGAGTCTGCCAGGCATGTGTAACAGCTGCCGAGACAAGTCACTAACTTTTTATTTTCTTTTTGTGTCTTGCAGTACGCTACATGGAGTTCAGCAGCCAAAATCGAGAGATTCATACCTAAGATTGAAAAGTTTCCTAGACAAAAGAGAAAGGAATCTCGAGAGAATACTGTTAGGCTGGCGGATGATGTGAGTTCTCACGAAGGAGATCACAACGAGAAGGAGGAGGAAATTCCACCTTTGGAGGATACAGAAAACAACATGGCGCACAATGGACAAAACGGTGTCAACAGAAGAGGAAACGGAGAAGGATTTGTGGTACAAGAAGATAGGAGAACTCTACAGAGTTATGCAATGCCATCAATTGAGCAATTTGTGCCAGCGATTGTTCAGCCAGAGAATGCAGCTGAGGTCTTTCACCCGAAGCCAAACGTGATACATATGGTGACTAATTACACTACCTTCCATGGAGTACGAAACGAAGATCCTAGTGTACATGTCACTAACTTCTTGGACATAGTCAGCACAGTCAAACCAGCAGGAGTACCTGAAGATAACATTAAGCTGAAGTTGTTTCCATTCACTCTGAAAGACAAAGAGAAGATATGGTTATTGTCTCTAGCACCAAGATTGATCCAAACTTGGACCGATCTACTCCATAAATTTATGAACAAGTACTGCACGCCTGGGAAGTCACTACAGATGAGACAAGACATCATGAATTTCAAGCAAAAACCAACCGAAACTTTTGAAGAAGTTTGGGAAAGATTTAAGGAAGCACAAAGGAGATGCCATCGCCATGATATCACTTTGCCTGTACGAATGCATAGTTTCTATCACGGATTACATCCGAGTGAACAAATGAGAGTCGATGCATCGAGCAACGGATGTTTTTCATTGCTATCACCTGAAGAAGCTGAAGAGAAATTGGAGCAAATAGAACTAACAAGCCAATAGGGAACGCATCAAATTGAGACTGCAAAGTTAGCTGAAGGCGTATTTGGAGATGATACTTCTCAAAAGATCTTATACCAGCTAATGGAAATGAATGAGAAAATAGATGGCCTACAAGATCACATTTCCAAGGTTGAGAAAGTTCAAGAAATACAAGCAACCAACACCGAATATGTGAACTATATAGGGAGGCAAGGAAATCCTTATGAGGGCGGATATCGCCCAGGTTCTCACGACCACCCTAGTTTTCGACTAAGTGATCCTATAGGTGGAGAGAGACCAAGACGGACTAGGGGATTCAATGCCTCAATTCAACAAGTCCGGTGGTTGGAAAGCAACCATAGATAAAATGAGCTCAACAGTGACCAACAAGGTCAATCAACTCACAAAATCCATGTCCGAACTGAATGCAAACTTCATGACATATTGTCAGAAGAATGATACAAGACTGACCAATCAGGAGGCCTTAGTACAGAATCTGTCGCACCAAGTGGGGCAGATCACAGAACAAGTGTCAGCCCATCCTCCGGGAGGATTGCCAAGTAACACTGAGAAGAATCCGAAGGACTTGAAGGCAATCATGACTAGAAACGGAAAGGAAATGCCTAGACCAGTTATACCAACTATCCAGGAAGAATCAGGAAGCAATCAGCAGCAGAATCAAGAGAAAAAGAGGGGCCGGTAAATCGGGACACCACGCCGATTAACTGGGCGTCTAAAAATTCAACAGACGAGCAGGCAGAGTAGCAGCATACAGCAGGTAAGTCTTCACGAACTGTAACTATTAATCCTGCTACTTTACCCTATCCCCCTAGGAAATATAAACCGAATGATGATGATGCTCGTTATAAAAAGTTCATAGAGATGTTTAAGAAATTGCAAGTGAATATACCTTTGGTAGAAGCTCTGGCCGGAATGCCAGAGTATGCGAAGTTCTTGAAAGAAGTGATCTCTACCAAGAGGAAATTTTTAGACCTTGAGACTATATGCCTTAACGAGGAATGCTCAGCAGTTTTGCAACGCAAATTGCCTCTTAAGTGTAAAGGCCCTGGGAGCTTCCTCACACCTTGCACTATTGAAGGAGTGTGCCGAAACAAAGAATTGTGTGATCTTGGAGCCAGTGTCAATTTAATGCCACTCTCCATCTTTCATAAGTTAGGAATGAAAGAGTTAAACGAAACATCAATAACCCTTCAATTGGCTGATAGGTCTATTAAGCAACCTTGTGGAGTGGTGGAGGATGTACTGGTAAAAGTTGATAAGTTTGTATTCCCCGTAGACTTTGTAGTGCTAGACATGGAAGCTAATAATGATGTTCCATTAATCTTAGGAAGACCTTTCCTAGCAACAAGTACAACCTTGATAGATGTTTATAAGGGTGAGCTAATTCTAAGAGTAAATGAGGACAGAGTAGTATTCAATGTGATGAAAAAATGAAGTATGCACAAGATGATGGAGAAGAATGTTACATGCTAGATGCCATAGATGAGCTTGTTTTAAAACTATATCAGCAAGTGGCACTAGATCTTGAAGTAGCCGAGACTTTGCTCCTATATGAAAATGAAGAAAGTGATGAGGAAATCTGACCTAGGTGTAGAGAAGGGCAAGTGCGAGAAGTAGAGACTATATCTTCTGTGGATGTAGGTGGAACAATTCATAGACCTTCGTGGCACAAATTCTTTGACTTACAATTGACTGGTAACATGTTAAGATCATTGTTGGAAGAGCCACCAAGGAATTTAACACTGAAACCTTTGCCATCTCCTCTGAAGTACGTATACTTACAAGACAATACTCTTCCCCTCATAATTTCATCGTTACTATCACCTTTAGAGGAGGAGAAACTTTTTAGTGTACTGAGAGAGCATAAGGGAGCATTCGGGTGGACCATTGCAGATATGAGAGGAATAAGCCCATTGGTGTGCATGCATAAAATCTCTGTAGACACCGAGAAGAAAGTGGTGGCACAACCTCAAAGGAGGCTGACGGCACAATTGAAGGATGTTGTTAAGGAGGAGATTATAAAGATGTTGGAAATGGAAATCATTTTCCCAATTGCAGACAGTGAATGGGTGAGCCTGATTCATGTGGTACCCAAGAAAGGAGGATTCACTGTCCAACCTAATGAGTTCAATGAGTTAATCCCTGTGAGGCTAATTACTGGACATCGAGTTTGCATTGATTTCAGGAAACTGAATGACGCAACACGTAAAGATCACTTTCCCCTACCATTCCTTGATCAGATGTTAGAAAGATTAAACGGTCATGCTTTTTATTGTTTCTTAGATGGATATTCTGGTTACTATCAGATCCATATTGCCCTTGAGGACCGAGAGAAAACAACTTTAACATGTCCTTATGGAACTTTTGCATACAATCGCATGCCTTTTTTTTGACTTTGTAATGCACCAACAACATTCCAAAGGTGCATGATGTCATTATTTTCGGACATGGTGGAAGACTTTCTAGAAATTTTCAAGGATGATTTTTCTGTATTTGGAGATAGATTTGATAAATGCTTGGACAACTTGAGTAGAGTGCTGAAGAGATGTGAAGAGACCAACCTTGTACTTAACTGGGAGAAATGCCATTTCATGGTCACAGAAGGAATAATGTTGGGTCATAATATTTCAAGGAAAGGAATGGAGGTTGATAAGGCAAAGATAGAGGTAATAGAAAAGTTACCCCCTCCAACAAACTTAAAGACATTGTGAGCCTTTCTTGGCCACGCAGGATTCTATAGGAGGTTTACTAAGGATTTCTCTAAGGTTTCTAGACCTTTGACGGAATTACTTGCAAAGGAAGTTCCTTTTGTATTTGGAGAGGAGTGCAAGCAAGCACTCAACAGATTAAAGCAAATGCTTACGACCGCCCAATTCTGGTAGCCCCGGATTGGAATAAACCTTTTGAGCTTACGTGTGATGCAAGCGACACGGCAGTTGGACCAGCCCTGGGACAAAAATAGGATAAAATCTTTAAGCCTATCTATTATGCCAGTCGTACCCTCAACAGTGCCCAAATGAATTATGCTACTACAAAGAAGGAACTCTTGGCTGTTACCGACCGTATCTGATAGGATTGAAAGTCACAATATTCACTGACCACACAGCTTTGAAATACCTTCTAACCAAGCAAGACTCCAAGACGAGATTGTTGAGATAGATTCTACTCTTACAAGAGTTTGATGTCGAGATCAAGGATAAAAAAGGATCTGAGAACCAGGTGGCTGATCACCTGTCAAGATTAACATTGCTAGAGGAGGAGCAACCGACTGAGATCTGGGAGAGCTTTCCTGATGAACAACTTTTTTCCATCTCAGTAGTAGTTCCAGTTGAATCTCAGACCTGACAGAATACGTCAAGAGTGGCAATGTATACCCTTGGTTTTCTAACATTGTAAATTATCTAGCAGGAAGGTACCTACCACCGAAATTCACAAATGCAAATAAGAAAAAGTTCTTTACAGATCTAAAGCATTATTATTGGGACGATCCCTACCTGTATAAGATGTGCTCTGATACCATTCTTAGGAGATGCTTCCATGATGATGAGATTCCAATTATTTTGAGCCAATGTCATTCGAGAGAAGTTGGAGGTCACTATGGGCCGGAGAAGACAGCAGCAAAGGTGCTGCAGTGTGGATTCTATTGGCCAACACTTCATAAATCTGCTTACGAGTTTACAAGAGCCTGTCATTCTTGTCAAATGACTTGTAACATTTCCAAGTGGAATGAGATGCCACTACAGAGTATCTTAGAAGTAGAGTTATTTGATGTTTGGGGAATTGATTTTGCGGGGCCTTTCAGATCGTCAAGATAAAATCGTTACATCCTGGTAGCAGTCGATTATGTTTCTAAATGGGTGGAGGCAGTGGCCTCACCTACTAATGATGCCAGGGTTGTCCTGAGATTTCTTAAGAAAAACATTTCGACCAAGTTTGAAGTGCCCAAAGCCATAATTAGTGACAGAGGGAGTCATTTCTCTAATAGGTTGTTTGAGAAATTGATGTTGAGATATGGGGTTAGACATAAGATTGCAGTAGCATATCACCCCAAGACAATTGGACAAGTGGAGGTCACGAACAGAGAGATAAAAAGGATCTTTGAAAAGACTGTGAATCCCACAAGGAAGGATTGGTCTTTGAAATTAGATGACGTTTTTTCTGCGTACAGAACCGCTTATAGGACCACCATTGGGATGTCACATGATAGTGTTTGGAAAAGCATGTCATTTACCGGTAGAACTCGAGCACCGAGCCCTGTGGGCTATGAGGTTTCTAAACATGGATGAAAGTTTAGCCGGTAAGAAGAGATTGCTAGAATTGAACAAATTGGAGGAGTTTAGACTTCTAGCGTATGAGAATGCAAAGATTTACAAGGAAAGAACGAAGTGTTTGCACGCTAAAAGGATTCTCAACCGCACATTTCAAGTTGGAGATAAGGTGCTGGTATATAATTCGCGTCTTCGTCTTTTTCCTGGGAAACTGAAGTCTAGATGGTATGGACCACATGTAGTCACAAAAGTTTTCAATTCAGGCGCATGTGAAGTTAAGAATGAATGCTCAGGGAAGACTTTCATAGTAAACGGAAATAGGCTGAAGTATTACCTAGAGTGCAAGTACAACCTTGAATCGGAAGTCTTTATGTTGGATGATCCAAAGTACAAATAAAGGAGCCTTATCAGTACAGTCGAGCTGGCGAGTATAAACTCAGAACTATTTCTAAACCCTTATTTATTGCTTTTGTTTATTTAAGTTATTTTGAGTCCATAAATTAGCATGACAATCGCAAGGTTTTATTCATCACATATATTTTTGGTCATCTGGCTAGAGATATATGTGGTTTTTTCCTTCACGATTCTCATGTGATACCCTCGTAATAGTTTTCACGTCTTGCTTCGTCCAATAAAAGAATAAAGATTCTTAAACTGTTTTTGCGCATTCCTCATGTATGCACAATTACCGCCACCTTATTTTCTTATTGCCCTTCGTATCTTACTCACAGTTTTTGGAAGTATTTTGGAATGTAGTTAAAACTTGGAAAATGGATGACCTAGGAGCCAATGATTATGCTCTCGGATTCACTCCGACTCAGCCAACCAATTCCAGAGCTAAGTACCTTTCTTTTCTTTATTATTAGTCATTGGGGACAATGTCTATAATAAGTGGGGGGTAGGCGGTCTTAGCTGGATAATCGAAAAAAGGGTAACTTTTTGAAATTTTAACACTACTTTTAGCTTGCCTATTGCACGTTTCCGAGTAAGGAATTGGTAGAAAAGGAGCCCAAGAACGATTTGAGTTAGCAGTAGAATATTCAATTTAGTATGGAAGAATGAGCATATATTATGTTGCATGAAGTAGTAACTTATTAATTGTTATTCTATCATTGCACTCAATATTTGAGCACATAATATGAGTGAGAAGTGTTTGAGATTAGATGATAAATTTTTTTAACCAGGAATCATTATTTGTCTGTCTATATACTTTAACAAATTGTTGTAGGAAAAGGGAAGCAACATGAATGCCACAAGAGGTAAACTAGGACAAAATGGGCTTGTGAGAGAGAGAAAAAGAGTGAGAAATCTGCCAGAAAAAAGATGATGAAAAAGAAAGAGAAAAATGAAAAATTATAATAAAGGCAGTAAGGGAAGCAAACTCGTAGCAAAAAGGGCATGTCCCTCGCATAAAAAAGAAACAAACGAGGACCTACGAGTAAGACTCGGTCCCCAAGTCCGCCCGGCCCGATTACCATGTTGTGTAACCAAGTCTGAAAGCAAGATGAGCGAGTGTATGCGCATGTAAGTTAAGATTGTGGGGTTAATACAACTTGATTCTCTTCACGACGAAAGATTCATCACACGACACATTGATGCATGGTAAGTAGTGATTAATGGGGAGCTTATGGATTGTGGCTTGATGTATGTTCTGCCGGAAATCTTTATTGAATATGTGGTAGTTGATGGAGATTGCTCTTGGAGGTACATTCTGCCTTGATACTCTGCTCGAGGACAAGAAAAGGGCTAGTGGGGGATAGTTGATGACGCTTAAAATATTCTATCATACGGCATCAACATTCTGTCCATTATGAGCTAAAAATAGTTGTTTTGACCTATAAATATGAACCATTTGAGTTGAATATCATTTGTCGGGTTCGTGAGTCGAGTAATATGCACCTAATGTTTTTTTTCCCTATTTTGATATTATTTCATGCGTTATTTGATTATTTTCAGGATACGAGATATTGGGCTGAGCATGGTGGTCGGATCTGGAGTGGACTGAATGAAAGGATTGGGCCTAGGGTATTCCAGAACCTTCCGAGACTTCCGAAACGTGTTTTATCGGGCGAGGTGTAGATTTAGGTGTTTCTAAGTCGGTTTATGTAGCTATAAATAAGAGGCATCGCCTCAGAATCCAGTGTGTCCACTTTTGAGTTCATTGTACCTCAAAACTTACAAAGATTATGCAATAAAAGTTCTTTATTTTATTTTATAAGTTCTGGTTGGAGAGACGACAGAGTCACCGCCTAGGAAGGGATCCGAGGGAGATCTACACTTGTCATCGAGGGTATGATTTTCTATCTTTTCCAAGATGTAGATATGTCATTGTTCTATTCGACTAGTATGTGCTAATTGTTTATTTAGTTTAATTATGTAGTAGTTAGTTTATTTTACCCCATGTAAGTATAGATCTAATTCGTTGGTGAAGAAATCATGAAATAGTTGTTGCAATATTCAGATCTGCGACGGTCTATATCGCTAGATCTGAATACCTAGTAAATTACTAGTCATAATAATTGGCGCCAGCTACGTTGATCGACAGATTTAATTTACATGTTAGTAGCCTGTGTTAGGTATAGTGCACGAAAGACAATTTGTGTAATTGCTTTTAATAATGGATGACATAATTTATCTCACCTTAGTTACTTGCTTTGTGCTTGTAAAGTAATACACTGCTGCAAACCCTAAGTATATCTGTATGTAACCACTTAACTCATTGTATGGATTACACGTGAGGATTGAGTTAGTGGAGATATACTTAAACTGTTAGTCCGTGGTGAACTTAATCAGACTTTAGGGTCTCTTGATTAAAACCCCAATAATGCACCCAGAACACCTTAGGGTGTGATAGTCTTATCCGGACTGTCGGTAGAGGGTACCTACGTGGGACATTTATATATGATGACATTCATATAGGACTGGACCGATTTAATCTGTATTTCTCGGTATAATTCCGTAATCGAGGAATCTTATTAAATCATTAGATGATCATATATGGATCAACCTTAATCCTGAGGTGATCACAGGGTGCTGCTTGTCTCGGGGTAGTGTTTGATGTGTTAGTTACGCTTCACTTAAATATGTGTTCCTAGCCACTTCACATTGGCACTATCTCCTGATGAGTGAGTAGTTCTGATTTTCACAGACATGGAATCCATTCCTTCCTGAGGGAAATAGAGAGACAGTCCCTTTATTTGTTGGCCCTAAGAAGTGATCGATCCCGGGAGTTCATATTAGACTAATTGATCACTAGTCTGATATGTGAACTAATTGATCATCAGGGGGTTAATGGTAAATAAGGATAAGATATTCTGTGTTGGGTTTAAGGAGACATCCCACACAGAGTGGACAGTCTATGAAGGGTTAGTCCGTATGTAGTGATTATATCAATGGACGCTTATTCACTCTATAGGTTGAGTATAAGTATATATCTATAATTGGTAGAGTTCAGTTTCGGTTTTATGGTGGCGTAATCCCGGAATTAATAATTTAATATATTTATTCTGTTCGATGAATAACATATTTAATTATTGGAGCTACTGGTTATAGGTCCATGGTCCCCAATGTGGCTCCTGTAATTCGGGTGTTTTTCTTGTAAATTGGGCCTCAATGATAGTTAATTGGCTGAGCTAATTAATTGATATGTGAAATATTATTTAGTTGGGCTGAATAATATAATACACAGAAAAGACATTTTCTGTGGGCCTAAACCCTGGGTGTGGCGCCTCCAGTGTCATTAAATGCAAGATTTGATTTTCTTGTGTGATTAATTATTTACTTGGTAAGTAATTAATTAATAAATGATAATTGATTTGTAATTGATTGATTGATTAATCACAATCTTTTATAAATGGAATTATCCTGTATTGTGATTTCTTTTTAATTATTTATTTAATTAATTAGAAACTTGGAGGCCAATGATTTACTCTCCCATATAAAGAGAGTTCTTCCAAGACATATTAAATAAGCAATTTTCGCTCCCCCCCCCACCAAAATAGAGAGAAAAATTTGTTTCTTGTCTTAGGTTTCTGGTTGAAGAAAAACTTGGATTTTTTCTTGGACGCATATCAAGGAGGTTCTAGTACCAAGAATTGGTGTCCACCAACCACCGTTTGGAGAACACATTGGAAGATCAAGGCTTCTCATCCTAAGATCAAAGCTTCTCTTCCTACTATTGGTATGATTTTCTTAACTCCCTTGTAGTAATTAAATCCTTTGTTTATGTGTTATAATATATGAATCATGATCCATCCGCTGCGCATAGATCTAGTTTGTTTAGATCTGAGCTCCTACATCCTTCAGCCTGATCAAATATTTTCATGTTATCGTAAATTAGAATGAAGGACTGTTAGTGAAGTGTTAATTTGGACATAGTCTTGATGGACCCTAAGAACGTGCTAGTCATTGTCGATAGCTGGCTAGGCGGGTTAGCGGTATGGGTTAACGCTCAATACCGGCAACAGTAGAACTTATTGCGTATGGGATATTACGGAACAATTAAAGAGGGTAGCATGCGTATAGATTGTCTGCTGCCATTGTCGGAGTAGATAGGGTTAGGAGTTGCACCCGTAGCTGACAATGAATTAAAATTTACCAATGGGTGGACTATTGCCTGTGTGGGGGAATAACTAATCACTCATAATTAGACTAATATATTAGAAACTTGTTGGTCCCAGAGAAGGGTAAAACTGTAGTCAGAGGGGGGGGGGGGGGGGAATGACTATAGTGGAGTTTCCAAAACTTTTCTGGTTTTTAAAAGCTTTTGGGCAGCGGATAAGTCCCTTCATACTATGTTGTTTCAAAGTAGTTTGGAGAATCACATATATAGATTATAATCTAAGCAATTTAAATGAACGCAGTAAAGTAAATTGCAGAAAGTAAATTGACACAAGGCTTATAGTGGTTCAGGGTGGTGTAATCCCTTAATCCACTCTTCTTCTGTGATGATTGGAGGAATTCACTATTGTTTTTACAGATACAATAGTATGATTATCCTTGACTTCTCAAGCTTCACAATCTACAAGACTATCACTCCTTGACTGCAATAGCTTCAGTGATTCAGTCTCTTTCACTGCTCCTTGAGATTAAATCCTTCAGCAGCTATCACACGCACAACTCCTTCTCAGATGACTTCTGATTCAGTTGCTTCAGTTTATTGTGAATGAGATTCACAACCTTGATTGATCAATCTCAGTACTGAATATGAAATTGTAGTTCTGATGTCTGAGTTGATCTCTAGATAAATCCTTGTAAGTTCGGAGAGAAGGCTTTTCAAATTGACAGAGTTTCTGCTTAGTTTTATTTTTCTTCACGTTGTTGTATATTTGTCTGTCTATCAATGCCTTCTATTTATAGCCTTGAATATCATTGATTTGAAATTCCGTCCGTTGGCTATATTTATAAGGGGAATAATCCTTGATTTTATTTTTGATTCCCCCTTAATTATATTCTCCTTGATTTCAGTGATTGGATTTTTTCTTTCAAATGTATAGCAGAAAATCCATCCTTGATTGATCCTCTATTGATTTTGCATTAAATGCATGATCCTCTGAATCTTCATCATATTTCAATTCTGTTCTGATAAGGATTACTTTGCCGTTTTTTGAACGGTCGAGTGATCCATCTGACTTTGCCGTTTAGATCTCCCTTCACTGTTTTTGCCTTCACTCTGCCGAAAGTCAGTTTACTCTGCCGATTCACTGTTTCCTTCATCACTTCAATTTAAGGAGAATCTTTGTATTTCACTGATCATTGATTTGGGTGAGATTAATGTACACCATATTTGAACATTAAATTTCATCACTTGAAACATACTTAGACTTATCCAAGGTCATCACAGACTTCCTTGGTTATAAGTCAACCCATTAAGTCTTCACTGCTTTTCTGCTGGTGCTTGGCTGGCTTCACTCTGCCGAATGTCTATTTTACTTTTCCGTCCTACCAACTAGTACAATACTTGTCTGACTTAACTTATACAATATGTCAGACTCTAAGTAAGGATTTATACAGAGAATTCTAACTTATTTCAGGCTTGCTATAACAACTAGTATGACCATCATCAAAACATACTAAAATGTTCCTAACAATTTCCCCCTTTTTGATGATGCCAAAACCCTCATAAGCCTGAACATAAGTAAGCCAATTTTTCATAATAATCAGAACAAAACTCAACAATTTTATTCATCCATTCGGGGGCAATAAGATGATGCATCTTTTTATTTCAAGACAAAGGCAAATAGAAATAATTTAAATTGAGTGTAAGGTCTACTTCTTCACATCTTCAAACCTGATGCCTTTGCCTTTGCTGCCCTTGCCCTTTTCTGTTGGGCTTGCCTTCTTTTCACTGGATCTTTCAGGCTTTGAGCTTCCTTCCCCCTTTTTTGGCAGCACCAAAGAGTGCTTCAAGATTTTCCGTTGCTGCGTCAGACTCAGGGAGAGGACCATACCTTCTTTCCAGTATCTTGTTGTTTGCCTCACCAAATTTGATTAGAAGGTCGAGTTGTTTGCCAGAATGCTCCATTATCTCATCCAGATGCTGAATTTGATGAGTGTGAGCATTGAGAGTGTCCACCAAGGACTTAAGATTGTTGTCAATCGTTTCAGCATGAAACTCAAGATTGGTTTGGACATGGTGAGGAATGAGTTGCTGTAAGTTGCACAGCAGGTTTCCTTGTCTTTCCATGACCTCATCTTGGATCTTGATGTGATTGATGAGGGCCTCAATCTTGTGGTTGAAGGATGTTGCTTCACTCCTTAAGGCATACTTCAGGTTTGCCTGCTGTGATACTGCCTTTCCATGTACACAATGAGGGGTTAAATGTCCAGATTGAAGAGTCTTTCTGGATCAATTTCTTTTGGTGCCACATTGACATCCTCACCATCTCCATCTTCTTCTTTCTCACTTTCCACTTCAACTTCTTCCTCTTTCTCTTCTCTCTTTTCATCTTCTGCCTCTTCTCCTATTTCTTCCACTTTTTCTTCTTCTTCAGGGTCACATAGAGGTTGCTATTGAGTATTGGCTGCTTCATCTGTTACTATTTCCCTTTGTGCAATAGTGGGGGAGTTGACAAGTTCGGCTGAGTGAGCTTTATCAGCTGGCTCACTTAGCTGTTCGTCAACTTTTCCAATGCTATTGAAAAGCACTTCTTGAAGTGTCAGTTCATCATCAGAAATCTCCATGTTTTCTTGATTTGCTTCAAGATGACCACTTTCTGAGTGTTCATCCTCTGACTTAGCTTCTTCCTCAACTATCTCTTCTTCTTCAGATGAGGTGATTCTATATCCTTCCTCACCTTCCTCAAGGTAGGTGATTTCCTCTTGCTGCTTTTCTTCTTCTGTTGCTGTGTCATCACTGATTGTCACAGGTTCATTCAAGTTGATGGTTCTAGTCATAGTGGTGTTCTCTTGTGCATTCTGGGATCTGGTTCTTCGTCCCACACCCGATCTGCTACTTTCAGGTTGTTTTCTTTTGCTCCCAACAATGGGTTTGGGTTTCATGGATGCCTTGATGTAGGTAAACATTGTTTTAGACTTCTGTGGGACCTGCAGATTTGTGGGTTTCACTTTCAATGCGTCAAACAGGTGTTGAAGAGGGAACCCATATGATTTCCTCTCCCAGAAATCACCTTTCTTCTGCAAACCTTTGCTTGGTGCTGTAATTGATAGGTCAATTTCCTTTTGAATCTGATCCTTCAATCTATTGAATACAAATGTTGCCCAGTCGAATTTGGTACCTTCGTAGATAATAGCCATCAACTTGATCCGCAAATCAGTTAATTTTTCCATTGACCCTTTTCTGCCTTCGATATTCTTGGTGATGACCGGTGCAAATTCAGCAAACGGAAGTTTTAGCATTGATCTAGGGAGATTGTATGTTTTGCTGTTTTTCTTGGGGTTTTTGGCTATCTCAGCCAAGAATTTTGTGATGTCAATCTTCACAAACTTTACATTAGCTGGGCCTAGCATTGGTAGTTGTAGGAACCTATTGAGAAGTCTAGGCGTTATGACTACCTCTTTCCCAAATATTGAACTTTTTATACAATCGATCTCAGTTTTCTTTGTGCTGGGCACAAACTTGGCATTTTTCCAAAATGCGATCAGATTTTCATAGCAGATTCCAGTGATTGGGGGGTTTAGGAAGGTCATTAACCCCAGATTTGAACAGCAATCAACCAAGCGTTGAGCTTTTGCGTCATTGTCACAGAAAGAGAGATAGTGTTCAGGTTTGAAAAACAAGCCAGTGATGATGGATTTCTCATAGAATTTTTCAGTGGGAGAGATTTTGGAAGATGAAGCCATTGATAATTGATCGATGTTTAGAGAGGAATACTTTGAGTTTTCAGAGAGAATCAAAAGTAGGGTTTGTAATTTTGCAAAGGAGAGTAAAGATTTCTGAAAATTTCTAAGTGTAGTTTATATAGATTGATTTGGGTAGTGTGAACGTGGTTTGAATATGGAAGGATTTTATGACATAATGGCATGATTTTGTGTATGTAAATCGCAATATTCGAGCGAAGTGGGAGAGTGGATTGAGGTAAGTAATGATAGAGGCTGGGAATTGAGGCGTTTGTAATTCAAAAAGAACAATATAATTACCTCCATAATTATAAATTGATCTCCACGTGTGTAATCATCTTCAGGATAATCTTTGATAACTCCCTTATTCTCCACGTGTAAAAAGGTTGATTATGTTCACACTTTAATTTACCCATGATTCCAATCTTTACTTCGGTGAAGTGCCTTTGCTGGTCACTTAGCTGGTGTAGTGACTTTTTCACTGAGCCGCTTTATTTGACTGTTCCTAACAATCAGTGAAGTTAACTTCACCGAGTACCAGTGCCTTACCTGCTACATCTCCTGTAATGGCAAAGGTTTGGTCAGCAGATGAAGTCACTTAGCTGATTACTCCAGTTAGCCGTTCTTTGGTTTTTAGTCGATTTCAATCATTCCTAACTCAGTTCTCAACATGCTAAATCTTTCATGACTGAGTGGTTTAGTGAAGATGTCAGCCAATTGAGCTTCAGTGGGTATGTATTTTAGAATGACATCTCCTTTTTCAACATGATCTCTGATAAAGTGATGTCTCACATCAATGTGCTTTGTTCTTGAATGCAGTACTGGATTTTCAGTAATAGATATTGCACTTGTGTTGTCACACATGATTGGAATTGTTTTCTCCTCTACACCATAGTCCCTTAGCTGTTGTCTGATCCAAAGTACTTGTGCACAACAACTGCCTGCTGCTATGTATTCTGCTTCTGCTGTTGATGTAGATATGAAGTTTTGCTTTTTGCTAAACCATGAAACTAGTCTGCTGTCAAGCATTTGACAAGATCCAGATGTGCTTTTTCTATCTATTTTGCATCCAGCATAGTCAGAGTCTGAATATGATATCAACTTGAATCCTCCATCTTTTGGATACCAAATTCCTACATTGATAGTGTTTTTCAAGTATTTGATTATTCTTTTGGCTGCTAGAAGATGTGATTCTTTTGGTTGAGCTTGAAATCTTGCACACACTCCTATTGCATATGCTATATCAGGTCTGCTTGCGATTAATTATAGTAGGGATCCAATGATTCCTCTATACATTTTCTGATCAACATCCTTTCCAGTTTCATCTTTTCCAAGAATGACTCTTGCACACATTGGTGTATCTGCTGTGCCACTTGTATCCATACCATACTTGTGTATTAAGTCTTTGTATACTTGGATTGACTGATGAAAATTCCATCCTTCATTTGCTTTACTTGAAGGCCAAGAAAATAATTCAGTTCTCCCATCATGCTCATCTGAAATTTGCTCTTCATAAGGTTTGCAAATTTCTCACATAACTTTTCATCCTCTGATCCAAAGATGATGTCATCAACATAGATTTGTACTAGCAATGTGCTTGTTCCTTCCTCTAGTTTGAATAGATTCTTATCTATAGTTTACTTGTTGAATCCATTCTTGATCAGAAATTGTGATAGTGTTTCATACCAGACTCTGGGTGCCTGTTTGAGTCCATAAAGAGCTTTCTTTAGTTTGTATACTTTGTCTTCCTTTCCTTTGAGTTGGAAACCATGGGGTTGTTCCACGTATACTTCTTCTTCCAAGAGTCCATTCAGAAATGCACTCTTGACATCCATTTGATAGGCTTTGAAGTCTTTGTGTGCAGCAAAAGCTAGAAAAAGTCTGATTGCCTCCAATCTTGCTACTGGTGCAAATCTTTCATCATAGTCTATCCCTTCTGCTTGAGAATAGCCTTTTGCAACTAGACTTGCTTTGTTTCTGACAACAATCCCTTGCTCATCCATCTTGTTTCTGAATACCCATTTTGTTCCAATGATGTTGGCCATATCTGGTCTGTCAACAAGTTCCTAGACTTCATTTCTTTCAAATTCATTTAGTTCTTCTTGCATGGCTGTGATCCAATCTGTATCTTGAATTGCATCATCTATTGTCTTGGGTTCCACTTGTGATAGAAAACATGTTAACATATGCTCCAATTGTCTTCTGGTTCTTACTCCTTTGTGGATATCTCCAATAACTTGTTCTTCAGGATGATCTCTTAGCCAATTTAGATCTGGTTGGAGTTGTTCTTCACTTGGTGCTTCTGTAATTTCATGTTGTGCATGAGCTTCAAGTTCTGGAGCTTCTTCTGTTGTATTGACTTGTGGCTCATCTTGATTTTCAAAATTGTGATGCAGAATAGTTGCTGGTACTGTTGTATTCACATACACTTGTCTTTGTGCTGCTTCTTCTTCTTGTTCTTGAAGACTTTCACCATTTGTAATTGGTTCATCAAAGACTACATGTATTGATTCTTCAATCACCAATGTTCTTTTGTTGAGTACTCTGAATGCTTTGCTGGTGTCTGAGTATCCCATAAAGATTGCTTCATCAGCCTTTTCATCAAAGGCATGCAGCTGATTCCTGTTCAAAACAAAAAATTTTGATCCAAACATATGTAAATATGAGATATTAGGTTTTCTATCATTCCGTATTTCATATGGAGTCTTTCCATGATGTTTGTTGATAATTGATCTGTTTTGTGTATGGCATGCTGTGTTTGCTGCTTCAGCCCAAAATATCTTTGGCAATCATGCTTCTACAATCATAGTTCTGACCGCTTCTTTGAGAGTTCTGTGTCTTCTTTCTGCTACACCATTTTGTTGTGGGGTTCCTGCTGCAGATAATTGATGCAATACTCCATTTTCTTCACAATAGGTTCTGATAATTTCATTAAGAAATTCAGTGCCTCTATCTGATCTGATCTTGATGATTTTTAGTTCTTTCTCATTTTGGAGTCTTCTTAACAAATCTGGCAGCTTTTTGAGTGTCTCTTTCTTCTTGTTCATGAAGATGGTCCAGGTGTATTTTGAGTAGTCATCCACCATTACCAGGGTGTATTTCTTACCACTCACACTTACTGGTGTGACTGGTCCAAACAGGTCCATATGCAACATATGTAGAATTCTTGTTGTTGATTGATAGGGTTTTGACTTGAAAGAACTTTTGATTTGTTTCCCTTTCTGACATGCATCACATAGGCTTTATTTCTTGAATGTGATCTCTGGCAGGCCTTCAACTAACTTGTTCTTTGATAATTTGTTGATGGTCTTGAAATTCAGGTGATTTAGTCTTCTATGCCATAACCAGCTAGTTGACTGTTTGTCTTTGACAAACAAACATGTTTCTGCCTTGGCTGTTTTCCAATCCACCACATACATGTTATCTTTTCTTCTTCCTGGAAGTACTACTGTGTTGGTTAGGCTGTGAATGACTTTGCATCCTTCCTTGCTGAAGTGCACATTATAGCATTTGTCACAAAATTGACTAATGCTCATCATATTGAAATTAAGTCCCTTGACATATGCCACATTTTGAATCTTTAGATTGTTCTTGAGCATTGTGCCTTCCCCCTTAATCTTGCCAGGGTTTTCTTTGCCTCCAAATGTGACTTTGGGTCCATCAAAAGCTTTGAAGTCAGTGAGCCATCTCTTGTTTCCTGTCATGTGTCTGGAACATCCACTGTCTATGTACCAGACATCCTACAAAACAATTTAATTAAGTTTAGGTACCCAACACTGTTTGGGTCCATACCTGTAAGTAGTCATGCCTCCTACTCCAAGTGTATATCCAAATGATCTTCTTTTTGGATAGTTAAAGTCATCAACTTCATATATATAAGGCATGACAGAATAGCTTCTAGTATTTCTACTGAAGTTATTCTGATACTTTTCTCTACTTTTTGGTGCTTTTACATCCTTCTTCACTCTCCAATATGCAGTGGGAAACCTGACTTGCTTCATGTGTCTAGGAGTATACCTAGTTTGATTTTTCTTAAGCACATGATGCATATTATGGAATGGTTTCTTCTTGTATTTTGGAGGTGCAACATTCCAATCATCCTCTGAAGGATAAAGTCTTCCTTTACCTTTCAGAAAGTCCTTGCTTTTGATTGACTTGATTGATGATTTAGTCTGCTGTTTTACTGCACTGGGTTTTGACTTCACCGGTACAGGATGAGTGGTTGAGACCATGGTCTGTCCCTTTCTAAATTTTGGTTCAATGTTGATCCTGGATTCAGAATTGTGTTGACCATACTTTCTACTATCATCCTGACTATTGTAGCCAAGACCCGATCTGGATCCAAACCTTTTTGAGGGTTTGTAAACTGGTTCATTTGTTATCTTAACCGGTAGGGGGATTTTCTCAACTGATCTGTCAACAACAGGTGTATGAACCTCTACTGTTTGTTGATCATTTGAGTAGATCTCCTTACTAGTTAGTTCAGCTTTTGCTTTATCCAGTTCTTTCTTTAATCTTTTATTTTCCTTTCTTAGATCCTTGCATTCATTTTCCAGAATTTCATGATTCATTTCAATTTCATCAAATTTAGTCATGAGATTTTGGACTAGGCCTGCTGGATCTAAAGGAAGAATAGAGGATTGTACAATGTTAGATGTGGATGCATTTGATGAAGAGTAAGAACTAGATGTTACCTCAGTTTCATCTGATTCTTTGTCCATTAGACCTAGGCTTGTTTTCTCATTGTCTGAGCTATCACCTTCATCTTCGTCTAATTCTTTGGTCATGAGGCATAGACATGCTTTTTCATTGTCTGAGCTGTCTTCCTTATCACTGTTATCTGAGTTGTTATCAGATGATTCTTCATTCTTTTCACTACTAGATTCAGCCTTGAGTGCTTTCTTGCCTCTCCTCTTTTCAGATGCTTTGTATTTCTTCTTTTCATCATCTTTATCATTTTCTTCAGGACAATCAGCCTTGAAGTGACCTTTCTTGTTGCAGTTGAAGCATCTGTATTCATCATCTTTCTTCTTTATGTCTTTGTTTGAGCTTGACCTCTTGTTTGATGATGAGTTTCCTTTGAATGGCTTATTTTTGCTAAACCTGTCAAAACGTTTAACTAATAAAGCTACCTGTTCTTTAAGTTCATGCGTCTCTTTGCTGATACAATCGGCAAAGTTACTTTGCTGGGGTGCGATCAGTGCAGTGGCTTTTTGTGTCTCTTCCGGAGCACCATCTTCACCATTCAGTTCGAATTCATGAGCTTTAAGTTGGGACATCAGTGTCAGAGTGTCAGTGCTTGCAAGGTTTGTGGTTCCTCTGATTACTGATGTTATGATCTTCCATCTTTCAGGTAAGCCTCTCAAGATCTTTAAGCATACTTCTTTCTGGGGATATGTGTGTCCAAGCTGTTGAAGTTCACTGATGATGCTAGAGAATCTGTTGTCCATTTGATCAATGGATTCACCAGTCTTCATTTTGAAATTTTGAAATTTCTGTTTTGCAACAGATAATTTGTTTTCTTTAACTGCTTCAGATCCTTCATTTATCAATGCTAGTTTGTCCCACATCTCCTTTGCTGTCTTGCAATCTTTGATTCTCATGAATATATTGCTATCTAGAGTCTTCAAAATCATATCTTTTGCAACAAAGTCTAGATTTGCTCTTCTTCTGTCATCCTTAGTCCAATCTTTCTTGGGTTTGTCTATTTCCTTCCCTTGATATGCTCCTGTGGATACCACAGTCATGATCATGATTGGTCCATCATTAATTACGTCCAACATCTCCTCATGAGTTGCTGCAAGATGAGATAGCATTCTTATTTTATATTCATCAAAATTATTAACATTGAAAACAGGTACTTTTGACATAAATTTTGAGGAATACATAAGTGCAAATAATAGATTTATATTTGAGTGAATAGGAAACTCAGATTTGAAAACTGTTTTGAAAATATGTGATCTCCTTGTTACCATAAATTAGATCTGAACAGGTTCTGATACTAGGAACACTGCTCTGATACCAATTGTTGGTCCCAGAAGGAGTAAAACTATAGTCAGGGGGGGTGAATGACTATAGTGGAGTTTCAAAAACTTTTCTGGTATGTAAAAGCTTTTGGGCAGCGGATAAGTCCCTTCTTACTATGTTGTTTCAAAGTAGTTTGGACAATCATAGATATAGATTATAATCTAAGTAATTTAAATGAACGCAGTAAAGTAAATTGCAGAAAGTAAATTGACACAAGGCTTATAGTGGTTCAGGGTGGTGTAATCCCTTAATCCACTCTTCTCATGTGATGATTGGAGGAATTCACTATTGTTTTTACAGATACAATAGTATGATTGTGCTTGACTTCTCAAGCTTCACAATCTATAAGACTATCACTCCTTGACTGCAACAGCTTCAGTGATTCAGTCTCTTTCACTCCTCATTGAGATTAAATCCTTCAGCAGCTATCACACGCACAACTCCTTCTCAGATGACTTCTGATTCAGTTGCTTCAGTTTATTGTGAATGAGATTCACAACCTTGATTGATCAATCTCAGTACTGCATATGAAATTGTAGTTCTGATGTCTGAGTTGATCTCTAGATAAATCCTTGTAAGTTCGGAGAGAAGGCTTTTCAAATTGACAGTGTTTCTGCTTAGTTTTCTTTTTCTTCATGTTGTTGTATATTTGTCTGTCTGTCAATGCCTTCTATTTATAGCCTTGAATATCCTTGATTTGAAATTCCGTCCGTTGGCTATATTTATGAGGGGAATAATCATTGATTTTATTCTTGATCCCCTTAATTATATTCTCCTTGATTTCAGTGATCGGATTTTTTCTTTCAAATGTATAGAAGAAAATCCGTCCTTGATTGATCCTCTATTGATTGTGCATTAAATGCATGATTCTCTGAATCTTCATCATATTTCAATTCTGTTCTGATAAGGATTACTTCGCCGTTCTTTGAACGGTCGAGTGATCCATCTGACTTTGCCGTTTAGATCTCCCTTCACTGTTTTTGCCTTCACTCTGCCGAAAGTCAGTTTACTCTGCCGATTCACTGTTTCCTTCATCACTTCAGTTTAAGGAGAATCTTTGTACTTCACTGATCATTGATTTGGGTGAGATCAGTGTACACCATATTTGAACATTAAATTTCATCACTTGAAACATACTTAGACTTATCCAAGGTCATCACAGACTTCCTTGGTTATAAGTCAACCCATTAAGTCTTCACTTCTTTTCTGCTGGTGCTTGGCTGGCTTCACTCTGCCGAATGTCTGTTTTACTTTGCCGTCCTACCAACTAGTACAATACTTGTCTAACTTAACTTATACAATATGTCAGACTCTAAGTAAGGACTTATACAGAGAATTCTAACTTATTTCAGGCTTGCTATAACAGTTAGTATGACCATCATCAAAACATACTAAAATGTTCCTAACAAAACTCTTGTTGAATAAATAGGAAATTTGTTTTCCTTTTTTTCCCCACAAACGGATGAAACCATACGGGTAGACAGCCTTTCCAGGGAACCTACATCTGACTTGAAAGAGAAAGCAATAAAATCATGTGCTAGCTTGTTACACCCTCTTTCAATATAGAAAACTGTACAGACATCAAAACTACCTATAAGCGCTAAAATTTCCTCTACAATAGTTTTACAATCTATAGGGGGAATATTTCTTGGAACAACTTTTAACAAGAGTCTGACTGTCGGTATAACAAAGAAGCGTTTTGATCCCCACTGAAAGACATCGACGAAGACACCATCGTAAGGCCCCCACTTCATCCGCAAGGACAGAGGAGCAACATGACTTAGAAGAATCCCATGCTTCGAGAAGAGAATTATCATACCTATAAATAGCTGCCCCAAATCCAGTAACACACGAATCTGACTTCCAGACAGCATCGACATATGCCTTCACTGCAACTATTAGGAGGTCCACGCGGTGCAAATCAAGAGAAGAATGGAAAACATCTGAAGTAGCCTTCTCCGAATGTGATGCCTGTATGAAATCGTTTCTCGCCTCACAAGCATAGGTGGTAGAATCAGCAAAAGACCAAGACAGATTATCAAAGACACTTTTACATATGGCTTTCCAAATGGACCCAAAGACAATACAAGAAGTAATAACCCTTTCTTGTAACCTGTCAAAACATTTATCAGAAGTAATGCGTTCCAAGAGATGAGCATGGCTTCGGTAGAAGAAAAGTCATCCCAATGCAAACCTACCATCTTCCAAACACTTTATCAAATGGATAATGAATAAGCAAGTGATCGATAGTTTTAATCCCATCTCCACAAGCAGTGCACAAATTGATATTAAACCCAAACCTCCTGTGCAAAACTACTGAAACAGGAAGAATACCTTTCAAACATTTCCAGAGAAAGTATTTTAATTTAGCAGGGAGGGACAAAGCCCAAATAATTTTCCAAAACTTGTTATTAAGAGAAGTATTAGCTGAGGAGCTCCCAAGGGGTCTAAACTTTTGCAAATGGTAATCATAAGCAGCCTTAGAAACAAAATCTCCATTTTTAGAAAAAGCACAATACTCCTTGTCTGGTGAGCCATTTAAACTAATTGGGATCTTAATAATTTGGTGCCTATCTACTTGGCAAAACTGACTATTGAGCTTTGAAGGATCCCAATCTTGGTTAGCCAGAAGATCTGCTACCCGAAGATCCTGATTATCAATAGGGGCCAGAGTAATAGGTTTAAAAGAAGGATTTTCAAGAATCCAAGGATCTTTCCAAACCCGTATGGATTAACCATTACCAACAGAAAAGCAGGTACTCGTTTTCCAAAAGTACTGAGCATGCATTATACTTTTCTAGACAAAGGAGGCACTAGAAGGTAATTTACAATGAAAGATGGTAGAATTATAAAAATATCCACCTCTCAAAACCTTGGACACAAGCAGATCAGGATTACAGTAAATTCTTCAAAGTGTCTTAGCAAGTGCAACAATTTTAGCAGCCTCTAAGTCGCGGAATCCTAGTCCACCCCTACCTTTAGGGGCACAAACCTTATCCTATTTTATCCAATGGTAGCCACAATACTCTTTGTTAGAAGCTCCCCACCAGAAATTAGCCATGAGAGTATGGATTTTTATCAATGATACCCTTAGGGAGCTTGACACAGGACAAAGTAAGATTGAGGATTGTAAACAAAGTAGAGGAGAGTAAAACAGCCTTACCACCCTGACACAAAAGCTTATATTTCCAATTCTCCAGTTTACTTTTGTATTTATCCAGGATATAAGAGAAAATTTGTCTTTTAGATCGACCAAAAACCAAAGGGATCCCAAAATATCTGGAGTGATGCACTTCAGCCAGCCATTTATAATAGAGAGCACTTTAGATTTACAACTAACAGAAGCGTTTTTACTAAACAAAACATCAGATTTTTGCAGATTAATCGACTGGACAGACACGAGCTCATACTTGTTAAGAATAGCTTGCAGCTTAGAGGCACAAGAAACATTAGATTTAGTCATATGCAAAGAGCAATCAGCAAAAAAAAGATGGTTAGTGCTCGGACTCGCCTTGGATATTCTAGCTCCTGTCATGCTACCATCCATGCTTGCTTTTTTCAACATGTGGCTAAGGCCTTGGGCACAAATAATGTAAAGATAGGGGGATAGGGGATCTCCTTGTCTTATACCTCTACCCGGCTTGAGATTGCCAACCCGGTCATTATTAATTATAAAAGAGAAAGAGACTGTGGTAACACACTCTCTAATTAAAGAAATCCACCTTTCACCAAATCCCATTTTTTCCATGACACAAAATAAATAAGCCCACTCGATTTTGTCAAAAGCTTTAGACACATCTAACTTCACTGCCATGTAAGAATCATTACATTTCCTCTTGTTTAACATAAAGTGAATGGACTCATGAGCAATAATATATTTATCTATAAGTTGCCTATTAGGCACAAAAGCATTTTGACTTTCCGAATTGCAATAAGGGAGAAATTTTTTGAGCCTATTTGCAAAAACCTTAGAGATAATTTTATAAATCACATTACATTAACTAATGGGTCTAAAGTGGGCAGCTTCAGAGGGGTGCTCAACCTTAGGAATAAGAGTAATGCAAGTGTGGTTAAGCTCTTTAGGAAACTTTCCCTCAACCAAGAAATTATAGCCCTCTCACTAAGTCAGCTTTAATAATTTGAAAACAACTTTTAAAGAAACATGGAGACATACCATCAGCCCCAGGGGTTGTATAAGAGTGCATCTGAAAATGCATTTCTAACCTCATGTTCAGTAACAGGTCTTAACAAATCCATATCCTCTAATTCTTGCAATGCATCCACTTTAACCCCAGACGAGGCAAAAGTCTAGAATAATAATTATGAAACTCCGATGCAATGCCACTAGGGGAGCAACTCCAGTTTTGAGTACATGGATTAAAAATACCAGAGATACGCTTTCTTCTCTTTTTCCCATTAGCTACATTATGAAAAAAATTAGTGTTTTTGTCCCCTTCTTTTAACCATTTGATCCGAGAGGCCGACTCCCAAAACTTTTCCTCTTCAGCATATGCATTTTTAGCTCATTTCTAAGAACTTTTATTTGTGAAAACGGTTTATTCATACCTACACCTTCCTTAATTTGAGTTTTAAGTTGCTTAATCTTGACATCATAATTAGGCACATAATTTTTCCTCCATACATTAAGCCTCATTCGCACCTCCTTAATTTTACACAAAATTTGAAAAAAAGGTGAACCTAAGAAACTTTGAGACCAACCATCACTGACCACATCAAAGAAGCCTGGCTTGGTGATCCATCTGTCGTCAAAAAATAATTTCTTATTTCCATTATGCGCAGCAGCATTACACGTAATATCAAGGAGACAATGATCAAATGAGGCCAAATCGACATGAGAGACCAAAGCACTACTAAAAGCAAAGGCCGAATATGGAGAAGCCAGAGCCCTATCAAGCCTTTCATACACAGGATGCTCACCTTCTCTAAGCCTGCACCATGTCCAGAAGTGACCAACGAACCCCAGATCAATTAGTTTACAAGAAGAGATGAAGCCCCTAAAATCTGCAAAAGAGGAGTCCAATATAGGCCTGCCACCTAATTTTTCTGAGTTAGAGGAAAAATCATTAAAATCTCCTGCCAACACAAAATAATCACCCTAGATAGATAACCTGCTAAACATAAAGTTCCATCGCTCCTTTCTGTGAGTTGTGGATGGACTTGCATAGACTCCTATAAACCACCAATAGAAATCTGGTCGAGCACCTTTTAGTCACACCTCAATAGTAAAATCCGTTGTAACAACAGAGACTATATCATCATCTTTTTTCCAAAACAGAGCGAAACCACCCGACAGACCCATGGGCTCAACTATAACTACTTGATCAAAGCTGCATTTTTTACATAATCTCTTTATAAGAGGAGAAGGATTTTTCGTTTTAGATGAAAACAACATGTATGGGGAGTGGAGTCTACATACCTCCTTAGTCTGAGATAATGTCAAGGAGCTCCCCACTCATTGACAATTCCACACCATGATTCTCATTGTAGAGGCTTGATCAGCACACCTTCTATCATTTAAGTAAATTTTCAACCATGATTTTATTGATTTCGCCTTTGGAAACCACCAAAAAAGACAACCAAGAATCCCCAAATTCTGAACCTTAGGTCGAAAAGCCCCAAATTAGATGATGAGCCCAAAATCAGGATGCAAAGGAAATAAATGAAGAATGAAGCTAGACACAGAAACATAGTCGGTGAGGCAATCAACAGAAGCAATGTAAGCAACCAAAAAGCCCCAAAACTCAAATTCCTGCGCTAGAACCCAACTCAGATCGAAAATGTTACTGGGAAATAGAGACGAAAATAGGCCGCACAAGGACGATTCACTCGAGAAAATACAACTATTGAGAAGAAAGACAGAGAAATGACGGTGAGACAATCTGGAGACTGAGACTCCTCCTCGGAGGAACTAGAAGAAACGAGAGCTTTCTCTCACTAGAAACGAGAACTTTCTCTCACAGGAAATTTGTTTTCCTATTGGATAAATGTTTTTATTTTAAAAGATAAATATGTGTGTATAAGATAAACTCTCAAACTATTTGTTTATTAGCCTATTTAAAGAGAGTTTCTTCCAACACCAAAGAGATTGATTCCCACGTCATTTTTTGAGAAAAAACCAACGCCATTTAAAAGAAAAAAAGAGAGAAATTTTGTTTTCTTGTCTTAGCCATTATTAAGAAGAAAACCTAGGTTTTCTTGAAGGCATATTCGAGGAGGTTCGAATATTAGATCGACGTCCACCAGTCATCGCTTGGAGATACAATCCGGAAGATTACGACATCTCGATTCGATTGGGTAATCTCGTAACCTTTTCTTTAAGGTATTTATTAATCGTTTATTAGTTAATTAGATCAAAAAATTCATGCTTCCATTATAGATCTTGATCTAATCAAGATCTAGATGAATCTGTGTGGTTTCTGACTTGACTCGATTCATTCGAATCGGGTTTTTGGGTTTGATTCAAATTCCGGCAACTCTAACAAGAAGAAGAAAACTGGGTATTCCTGATGATGTTGAGATTGAAGAAGAAAAGGAAAACCCAGATGAGATGCTCAAGAGAAATTCAAATAAAGGAAAGACAACATCACCTGAAAACCCAACTTCTTCAGACACAGAGAGTGGAGCCAAGAAACAAAAAACTGATGGGAAACCCCGACCAAACCAAAAGCTGATGTTCAGGGGGAATCAGTTTTGGAAATTAATGAGTTTGAAGAGATTACTGAAGATGAGGTTGAGATTCCACTAGAAATAGTTGGAATGATGACTCTAATAACAAAATCTAGATCAACACGTCAAAAGTCAGCATCCAGGCTAGCCAAAGAAGAATCAATCAAGGATGCTGAAGCTTCTCAATCTGAAAGTAAATACGAAACTGAGAATTCAGTTCAGCCGGTCATAACTCTTGATAAGGAGACATATGAAGTAAATCAAGAGAAGAATGTCCCTGAAAATGAACAATCAACCGGGGAAGTTGAAAGTGAGGTAGAAAAGCAGCCTGAAGTAGAAACTCAGACAATGGTAGGGACCATTGTTAAAGGAAAGGCTACTGAAGAAATTGGATTTATCGATGCTTAGAATTTTGGGGTGTTTGTGTTATGCCCATGACCATCGTCCCTCACATAAATTTTCCATTCGTAGTCGTAATGTGTGTTCTTAGGGTATCTTTTTGTGATTAAGGGGTGGACCCTGTATGACTTTGATTCGGAGGAGATTTTTGTATCCCGAGACGTAAAATTATATGAGCACGTTTTCCCCTTTTCTCACTAGACCGAGGGTAGTCTGTGTCCCCCTATCCCTTACCCAGTTTTCGATCATGTTGACATAGTAGATACGGGGTTCGAGGCTTTGCCTTCTCCTCCCAGGGATCCCCTATTTCCAGATCCTCGGGTTGAGAGAGGACGCAGGGGAATGATGATACAGGCGATTCGACACATGATATTGCACCCTTACCACAACCTCGACAACCAGGTGATGGTGCTGAATAATTAGGCAGAGCAACGACAGAAGATCCTGAATTCTCAGTTTCAGGATTATGTGACGCATACTCTGTTTGCACTGAAAAGTCCTACTTCACGTTCTTCCACTCCCTCCGAATCCTCAAGTACTCCGTATCCTCTTATGCAGTTTGTAAATTATGATATGTTTTCTGATAAGCATCGCAAGTTTCTCGTAGCTATCACAGTTGGTAACCCTCCATAATCTTTTAAGGAGGCTGTTAAACATGAAGGTTGGCGTAGGGCCATGGCAGGAGAAATTCAGACCATAGAAGATTAGGGTACATGGGTGTTGAAACTTCTTCCTCACGGGAAAAAGGCGTTGGGGAGTAAGTGGGTATATAATGAGAAATATCACGAGCATGGGACCCTGCAGCGGTTGAAAACCCGTTTAGTTGCGTTTGGGCATCATCAGGAATAAGGCATTGATTACACAGAGACATTTGCCCCTGTAGCGAAGATGGTTACTGCCCATACTTGTGGGGGCATGTTGAACCCCAATTATATTGTGCAAGTGTTGGGAGAGATTGCCCACACTTGAGGGGGGTGTTGGGAGAGATTGCCCACACTCGTGAATGTATAAGGAAATATAGTAGCACCTTTACTAACACCAATGGTTTTAGTATAACGGTAAGCGCTTGATCTTAACATTTTATTAGGACGTTTTCCCTTTTTCCCATCCGGCCGAGGGGATTGTGACTCTTTCTCATCCCCACCAGTTTTTAGATGATGTTGTGATAGAAGACAAGGGGGTCGGACTTTCTCGACCTTCATTTGGGGGTTCATCGTTCCCGGATCCACCGGTTGATGAGGAGGCACAATAAAAATGAGATAGTTACAGATGAGCCAGTTGAGATAACACATTCACCACCACCTCGACAACCAGGTGAAAGGTGTGGAAGAGTTGGGCAGAGGTAGACAATAGAAAATTCCAAATTCACAGTTTCAGGATTTTGTGACACACGCTTTGGTTGATAGGAAAAGTCCTACTCCATGCTCCTTCATTCCATCGGCATCTTCAGGTACTCCGTATCCTCTTATGCATTTTGTTAATTATGATTTGTTTTCTAATAAACACCGGAAGTACTTGGCAGCTATTAAAGTTGGTAGTCCTCTAAAATCTTTTCAGAAGGCCGTTAAACATGAAGGTTGGCATAAGGCTATGGCTGAAAAGGTTCGAGCTTTTGAAGACGAAGGTACTTGGGTGTTACAGCCACTTGCTTCAGGGAAAAAAGAGTTGGTGTGTAAGTGGGCGTATACAGAAAAACATGATGAACATGGGATTTTACAATGGTTGAAAGCTCGGTTAGAGGCTTTTGGACATCATCAAGTGGAAGGAATTGATTATACTGAGACATTCGCCCCTGTGGCAAAAATGGTTACAATGCATACTTTTCTTAGTGTAGCTGCGGTAAAAAGATGGGAGATTAATCAGATGGATGTCCACAATGCATTTCTCCATGGAGATTTGGAGGAAGAAATTTATTTTCTTCCTGGGTTCAAAAAGAGGGGGTTGAACTTGGTCTGCAGAAAGCGCAAATCTCTGTATGGTTTGAAACAGGCTCCGAGATGCTGGTTCATGAAAATCGCTTCCATTTTGAAAGATTATGGGTTTCGCCATTCATATTCAAATTACTCTTTATTTACTGTACATCGAGGTGGTATTTAGCTTAATGTCCTGGTGTACATGGATGACATGATTATTTCCGGAAAATAATAAGGTAGCCATGACAGTTTTTAAAGAATATTTGGGGAAGAGTTTTAAGACGAAGGATTTGGGGGTCCTAAAGTAATATTTGGGTTGGAAGTGGCCAGGAACAAAGATGGGATTTTCTTTGAACCAACTGAAGTATGCACTTGACATCATTCATGAAACGGGTTTACTGAGCAAACCAGCTAATTTTCTTATTGAGCAGAATCACAAGTTAGTCCTTGCCACCAGAGACTTGTTGAGTGATTCTGCTAGATAACATCGTTTGATTGGTCGGCTTATTTATCTAAGGGTGATGCGGCCTGACCTGGCGTATTCACTCCATGTTTTATCCCAATTTATGCAGTCTCCTCGGTTTGATCATTAGGAAGCTGCGTTATGCCTCGTCTGCTATTTGAAGAAACATCCGGGTCAGGGTATTTTGTTGCGATCTGATAGTTCCATTTTTCTAGAAGAATGGTGTGATTCTGATTGGACCAGTTGCCCTCTTTCCCGGTGATCTATGAGTGGTTGGTTTGTTTTTCTTGGTCTTTCGCCAATTTCTTGGAAGTCCAAGAAGCTGTCCACGATTTCTCGGTCTTCCGCGGAGGCTGAGTATAGATCTATGGCATCCTTTACATGCGAATTGAAGTGGTTGAAGAAATTATTGGCAGACCTTGGTGTATGACATCCTTCTGGAATCCAACTCTTTTGTGATAGACAGTCTGCACTTTACATTGCCCAGAATCCTATTTTTCACGAACGCATGGAACATATTGAGGCAGATTATCGTTTCATGCATGATTCTATTACAGATGGATTGATTGTTCCTTTCTATGTAGCCACGAAACATCAGTTGGCGGGTATTTTTACGAAAGCATTGGGATGACAACATTTCAAGTTTTTACTACGCAAGCTGGGTTTTTCGAGACCTCCACGCTCCACCTTGAGGGGGGGGGGGTATTATGATACGATATCTTGTGATGTATTTTGTAATTATTGTAACGCTCCATTCCCGGATACCGAGTCCTTATCCGGAAAAGAATGTTCGGCACGTATAACATTAAATAAATTCAATATTATACGTAAGACTCTACGTCATTGTATCGAGTTAAGCAAAACTGAAGCTAAAAAAAATTCGGGTGAACCATAAAAGTTACTAGAATTACAAAGCCATCCAACTAAAGGGTAGAGAAGAAACTTACAACAACGAAAAACTTACATTGTACGACGTCCTACAAAAGAAAGAACTTAACTTACAACACATCTTATAAGAAAGGTACAACAAATCTTAAATAGAAAGTACAACACAGTTATTATGAAAAGTGCAACAAAGTTCTAACTTAGCATAGTGTGGAATCCAATGATCAAACATCATTCTCGAAGTCATCACAAACCGGCGCAACTGTACATCTTCTCCCACAAAGTAAACACAAAAAAGTATGCAAATGGGTGAGCACAAAATACTTAGTAAAAGGTGGAAGCTACTGAACACTTAAGCTTTAAAATGAAAAGAAAACGTTATATTATTATTAAGTTATCTTTATGAACACGACTCAAACTCTAGGGTTCACTCCATTCTCATCAACATGAAGTAAGATCCTACTTTCTTTCTAGCTTAGCTAATATTTGTTATATCATTATTCAAGGGCACTACACATGGTGCTACTCACCACGAAGCAACGGATTGCAACCTATTATTGGATCACACCAGCCATAGGCTGGCCCCGATAGTGTGTGTGTTTGGCGAAATCCCTCTACAACTGGTTCCCCTCAAGGGCCAACAGAGTTATTCACTTTATAATGACCACACAACACATCGCGATATAGACATGTGCCATACAAAGAATAACATGATGTTCAGGCTTTTAACTACACAAGTATGCATATTATTAATTATTAACTAACCACCTAGGTATTTTTAAGAAAGGCTCACTTACAACTTCTACTCCCTCGCTTAGACAACTAGACACAACATCGTAGCACATGCACAGACATTGATGGGTACTAATCCATCACAGCACAAACACAACATTCTTACAATTAATAAGTCACTACTTCATGTCATATAACACATGCTCATTCATCCATACTAAATTGAATATGCTATAGCTAACTTCAAATCATTGTTGGGATCCCTTTCTACTTATTCCTTACTCATGACGTTCAATATACAAGCTAAAAATAGTGTGAGATAGTGAAAATTATCCCCTTTTATAATTTCATCTAAGATCCGCCTTTACCCCCACTTATTATAGACATTGTCCCCAATGGCTAATTATAAAAGAGAAAATAGAAAAGCTACTAACCTTTGGAATTGGTCGTCTAAGTGTAATGATAAATAGTGGAAAATAACTGTCGTGAATCTATTCCCGGGCTTTCCATCATCCAAGCATTTGCATGCTTTTCAAACAACTCCAAAAACTTTGAGTTACATGCGAAGGGCAATATGAAAATAAAGTGGCGATAGTCGAGCATATCTAACGAATGCACAAAAATAGTTTAAGGTACTTTATTCTTTATTGACCTATGCAAGACGCGAAAAAACTTTAACGAGGGTATCACATGAGAATCGTTAAGGAAAAAACCACATATATCTAGAGTCGGATGTCAACATATACATGTGATGAAAAATACCTTCCCGGTTGTCATGATACTTTATTGACACTAACAACTAATCAAAATGAAGTAAATAAGGGTGTATCAGAAATAGTTCTGAGTTTATAATCGTCAGCTCGACTGTACTCATAGGGATCCTTCATTCATAATGCGGGTCGTCCAACATAAAGACTTTTAATTCGGCGTTAAAATCGCGCTCGATGTAATGCTTCAGCCTATGGCTGTTAACAATGAATACATGTCCAGAGCGTTCATTTGTACTTCACATGCACCGGAATGAAAGACCTTTACGACGACATATGGTCCAAACCATCTTGAATTTTTCTGCACTTTACGATTTCCAAGCCAAAAACACAACATTTGACATCAAAATACACATAATACAACAATAAAATAGGTCCTTATCATACCAAAGCATCTCATAACACAACAACAACTTATCACATGGATTCTAACACCAAAATCACGCAAATTACTCAACCTAAACATTATAAACCCATAATTGTTCAACATGAAAACCCTCTTTCTTGGAATCCGTAGCAAAAGTAAGCAAAACAAGCCAAAAATGCCAAGCAACTGCAACAACTTCTGAGACCTGCAACCAAAACCTATTTGATCCACAATTAGACTAGAATTAATTGTGATCAAGGGTTTCTAAACGAACTAATCTACGAATTACACAACTCAAAGCTTCAAAACTTGATAGAATCTAAAAGATTGTAAAACTAGGGTGAAAATGAACCTATTTTGAACTTGGAAAACTTGGTATCAGAACGATACTCTTCTCACAAGGATCACGATTCTATACTCGTAATTGAAAACCGATAATAACCTGATGAACTATGATGCAAATTCCCTTGAAGAGGTTTTTATGTTTTCTTTCCTGAATGATTCAAAGTTCAAACATTGCAAAACTGATAACACTCAAATTGAGTGGGAGGTTTTATTTTGTCTAAAATAACTCCCAAGGAATTATTAGCCTTTATTTATTTAATTTATTTTTAAAATAAAACCTAAACCCTTTAATTAAATAACACAAATTTGAATTTATGTTAAATGACTCTTTTGTCCTTTACTGAAAAGTCGGAATGTTATAATTATATACTAGTAAGGGTAGAGTTGTAAATATTATTGGTAGATGAATATGCCCTAGAATGTATTTTGTATCCTGTACCTATGTAATACAAAAAAAAATTCCCACAAAATTATCAGACAGCGTAACTATCTGTCTAATCCACAACTTCATGAACTTGTTCCTCCCCAGATCTAAAATAAAATCGATTCCTCCCTTGATTGGAACACCGGTATGAAACGAAATCCAAAAATACCATAACATGAATTGAGAAAGTCCACCAAATCCTAGACAAAATTTAACAAATGAAAGAACGCTACAAATTTGACGGAGACGTGAATAGAGAATAGTAGACATTTTTTTTTGGAAAGAACTATCTCCGTCCTAAAATATAATTTATCCTAAATATTTGCACATAGATTAAGAAAATTGTTGATTGTCATAAATTTGAATGTTAATGTCTAAAATGCTCATTGACTATCATTAATGCAATAGTTGTTAATTTTTTTTTAAAGCAACTTTATTTTATTAATAAACGAAATAAAGAGCTACAAAGTTGAGTGCCATATCCCGGCCCGCCCCAAGTTTACGTGATAGAGTGCATAGCATGGCCTCCTTAAACCCTATGTGTGGCAAACCCAGTGTAAGAAAATCCACCACATAGGGAAGAGTACTCGCTCTATGCACCCCCGAAAAATTCCCTGCCCTATAAGTAGTTACATCAGTGGGATTCAGAATGAAATAAATGCTGCCTCTATGCGTGAACTGCCGAAGACCCCTTCGCATCCTCGTGTGAACTTTCTTGATTCGAAGAAGCTTGCAGCCCTTCCTCTTGAAATTTCGACATGACCCATCCGTAAAGTGAGCTACGAAACCCATACTAGAAGCTGTACCAAAGACATAAAGGGCAATATCAAACACCAGAATAAGTATGAGCACCGCGGAATATCAAACACCAGAATAAAGGGCAATATCAAACACCTCCAATAATTAATATTTGGAACGCTTTTGTAGTATATTCATACGAATCGTTGACCAAATCTATTTACTCAGAACACTTGAAGGCTCTTTATATTCTTTGACACACAAAACCGCACACACACACACACATATATATATATATATATATATATATATATATATATATATATATATATATATATATATATATATATATATATATATATATATATATATATATATATATATATATATATATATATATATATATATATATATATATATATATAAAGTCACTCGTTGCGTCGTAATATACTTTTGAAGCTCAACGATACGGGTATCGTGTTATAGTGATGGAGTTGAACACGCATGATGGGAGATTACATTAAACAAACTAAAATTTATGATTTGAGATTACATTGTCTTGTATGATATCTCATTGGCATTAAAGCATTGCTTAAGTGACACATGATAAATCAATACATCAAAATTAAATATTGAATTTATATCGATATATTTTAGAGGGATTGAGGGAAAGTCCATTTTCAATTACAAAATGAATAAATAGGACACTCATTTTTTTAGTTGCAAAAAGGAAAAAAATAATCCCACGGACAAAAATACCCTTCATAACCACAGAAACAGAAAAGCATTCAATTCACCAATCCACTTTCCTTCACCCACGATTCCACCCACTTCCTTCACCCACGATTGCAAAATCGAATAAATAACATCGAGCTTCCCCGGAAATTAATCAGGAATTCGAAGATTCAAACCAAAAGCAGCAATTTCGTAGATTTGCAGAGATTTTAGCAAAATGTCTAAAAGGAAGAGGACCGATGGAAATAGCAGCGAAGAAGAGGAGCAAAAGAAGAAAGGGTAAGATCTAAAAACTGAAATACGGCTCCATTTTTGAAATTTCTAGTATATCTTTCAAATGTAAATTGTATTCTACTAGTTATATGAAGTTGTTACACCAAAATCACTAAATGCAAGAAAGTTTTCCCATTGTATGGTGTTCAATTTCTGGGAAAATGGTGTTGAATTTTTGCAAAAAATGGAATAGATTACAGAATTCATAGTAATCTTAAGTCAATGTTACTGAACTATTTCTGAAACTCAATGTTAATTATACACTAGATTGTCAATAATTTCATATTTTAATGACAATTTATGATGATAATCTTACTGATAATGTTAGTAATACTGCATTTTTGGATGAGATGTACGAGAGATGACTATGAATATATTACTGTGTTACTCGTAATCGGACTAAAAGCTACTTACTGAAAAACATGTAAATAATCAGACTTGTTGGGTTACTCATACTGTGTTGCTGTGTTACTGTGTTACTGTGTTAATGTGTTAATGTGTTACCGTGTTAATGTGTTAATGTGTTATTGTGTTAAGGTGTTACCGTGTTAATAGGTTACTGTGTTAATGGGTTACTGAACATAGGTATGTTAAGACAGAGAACTGTATCTGAAATTGTACTGAATATGAGTTTTTAGTGCAAACATTAACATGTAGTTGGAAATTCTCTTTTTAATTACAGGTACACATTACAATATCGGTCAAACTTGAATGCAATACAACAAATGTTCAAGGAAATCGATAAGCACCTAAAACAACAACATCGAGATGCATTCAACAGAACTCCATTCAAGCACCTGCTGGTCGCATTGAAAGAAAAAGAGATCATTTACAAGAAGAGAAAGATTGAAATGATGGATGAATTTATCAATAGCTACAAGAAAGCAAAAAAAATTTCCACATTGGTGGTCAATTCTGCAAGCTAAAAACAATGGATGTGAAAATGATTTTTGGCATAGAGGATGGTGAATAAGAAGTTGGAAATCTGAAAGAGCATGGAATGGGGAAACAAAACTAGAAGAAAGGTACTTTAAGACAGCAAAAAGACTAACTTTCAAACTTAAAGTCAAAGATCTAGTTAAGAAGGAGGACAAACAATCAATTGATGACTGTGTGAAGCTCCTTTGTCTAATACTACTACATAAGTCTTCCTGCCGAATACATGAGCATATATAGCATGGAGATTCTTATACTATATTGATGAGATTGATAGATTGAAAACTTAAAATTGGTCACAACAAATATTAGACCAACTCATTGAAGACTTAAATCAAGATTGGAACCATCCAACACAAGTGAATGGATGCACTCTGATATTACCGGTATGTTTCTTTTCAATTCATGCTCTCATATTATGCACTAATCATGTAAAAGTACTAACAAAACTATAATCAATGAAGTACTGGTTCTGTGAGCACTCAAATGCAATTAGACCAAGAAATACAAATGGTAAAGCTCAAGATCCAAAAAAGAAGGGGAAGCTAGGACTTACATCGAAGGGGATCCCCCGAATTACAAAATGGGTCAACAAAGAATTTGAAAAGGCATTCTTAAGAAAAAGAATAAGAAGTTGGTAATATTTGATGCATTTCACACAGTTATAACACATTTAAAACACAGTAACACAGTAACACTTTAGCAATTTAGATTAATAAACTAACATAACCTCTATTTGATGCATTGTAGTTCAACAAAGAAGCATTGACTCCTACCATTGCTGAAAAATACTTGATTAAAGGCCTGGATGATGAAGAAGAGATAGAAGAGGAAGAAGAGACAGAAGAGGAAGAAGAGGATGAGGACGAAGAAGAGGATGAGGAGAAAGAAGAGGAAGAGGGGGAAGAAGATCATGAGGAAGAAGGAGGGAAACAAGAGCAAGGGGAAGAAGGATTGGATGAAAAGGAAAAACAGTGTTAATGCCAATTTGGGCCAATGGAAATAGCAAATTTGGAAACCAATGGGTGCTGCTCACTCACAACAGAGAACAAGATACCTGGAGTATGTACCATTCACTGAAATCCCCAAGAGGAAGGGACATTTACTTGAAGGACTGTGACAATCTGATAAGCTGTGTTACTGTGTTAGTGTAGAGATACTTACTTTTTTCCACCCTCCTTATCATCATCCTGACAGGACCTTTACTAGTGCTATTACAATCCTTAACCGACAGTGTACCGGGTCAAATTGTAGCGTAATATGGTGAGTCAGGTGTCGAATCCTCAGGGAAACGTATGGTAATTCAGAGTGTGGTTAAACACCAAGAAGCTGTTATTAACTTAATCTAAGTCGCAGTTTTTCCTTTTCCCTTTCAGTAACTGATAAGCGGATTTTCTACGGTCCGGTCGATCAAGTAAAAACTCGAAACCTTAGCAAAATCTACTTTCTAACCGGCAGTGGACCGGGTCGATTGTAGGATAGTGCTTGAGGAGTCCGAGGTCGAACCCATAGAGATTGGCTTTTGAGTACCACAGTTGACTTAGCACTCAGTTCAGGTCAAACAGATAGATATGAATTTATACTATTGCATAAAAGAAAAATTACACTACTCGGATTTCTAACAATTACAAGAAGTATGGCCGAACTACGATCCAACGGATTACTTTACCCTCAGAAAGATTGCCCCGGAAGTGTGCCTTACTCTACCTTGCCATCTAACGATAACTCATAGGACAAACCCCGTATTGGAACTGGACTTGATGACTAGGGCGTCAATCTAGTACACGGGTAGGTGTCAGACTACCTTTCAAGCCCAAAACTTCTACGGTCCCGAAACCCCGTTCCCACACGTCGCCGCAACATACATTTATAAGCTACGTGTGTGCAACAATGAACCAGGTTGTCAATCTCATTCAAAGCTATTAAAACAATCAAAACAAGTTTCGTGATGTGGATTATCGATTAGAACGTTAAATTACACGCTACACTACCTCCCGGTTCATCTCTCTAATGGTGTTTCACCCGCATTCACGTGGTTCGACCATACGACAAATCTAGCTACTCATAATCGAATCTAAACAACAAACAAGGTAGAAAAACATAGCAATAACCATAAAAGAACAAGAGAATAAACTTACTTGATTAAGAAATTAAGAGTACCAAATTCGTGCTCCAAAAGATCGAATTTTGACAATCGAAATGTAACAAATCGAAGTTCTAAGTTAGATAATCAAAGAGAGGATCGAAAGACGATTCTAATGATATATAGCACTAATTCTAACTCCTAAGGATGAAGAAAATCGCCCAAAAGAGGCCCAAAGTCGCCTAAAACCTCCTCCCCCACTACCTGCTGTTCTGAGGCTCTTTTTATAACCCAGAAAGCCATCCGTACGGATAGGAAGGTTGTCCGTACAGACATTTCTTCATTTTTTGAGTTTTTTCGCAACCAGAGAGTTGTCCGTACGGACAGAAACTCTTGTCCGTACGGACATATGCTCTGTTTTTCTGGGCTGCAGTAAATCCTTCATAACTTCTTCATCCGAGCTCTGATTGGAGTGATTCAAGATGCGTTGGAAAGCTCTTTGAATTTTATACAACTTTCATGAAGAAACCATGACCATAAAATGCCTCCATAATGGGTCAAAATGCTGCTGAACCGAACACACCACAAGGGTACCAACCATTCATCTCCCTTTTCTTCCTCTTTCTCCTTCCTTGGCTCATTGTTGCACCTTGACCATGCTTCTCATCATAAATATTTGCCTTCCGGGTTCTCGAGACACCAATACCCTACAACCTCATGAACAAACAAGACACACAAACGATTCCGGAGGGTAAAAGTGCTCGGAATGAGGTTAATATCAATAAAAAGAGGTAGTAAACCATCTAAGTGACGGAATTACTCCTCGTGCTATAAACTCAAGATATTACCCCAAAACGGTCTAGAAACAACAAGAAACATGCTAAAAATATGGTAAACGGGGGTAGAAAATGCACCGGAATCACGTAAAGTTGACTCCCATCAGTAACCGTAAAACAATAAATAAATGCATAAAACTAAAACAGATATATATAGATACATAAATATATATAGGTACCAATACAATATATAGGATATAAATACTAGTAATATTATTAGAAACTAGCCAAGAATATGTCACTGAATCAATATCTCTTTTTAGTAGAAATAGATGTGCTTGATCTTTCCTTATTTTAAGGTTAATCAATTATATATAAACCGGTGTACTCCTAAGCTAGACAACTCCTCCTCACACGAGCGTATGAAATTGTCATACGCCAAAAGTCCTCTGTCCAATGTCATCCTCAAGCTCGGGAACTCCGTTTTGTCATACGGCCGGTATTTTGAGTATTGCTCAATTAAACAGGTGATTTTAACGTGATAATATCTTGAGTCCAATTTTCAATAAGATTTGTTTTTCTAGGACAAATCTGCGGTCTTTCTATTCATGATCGCGTATCCTAACTTCTCTGGTCAGTTCATCATTAGGTTACGATTCTTGTTAAATCGAGTAGCTAATTCAATTTTAACTTTTCATTAAGCGCAAATAGAAAGAGATTCATTATAATCGATTTTAATTCAATTTTAACATAGTCATCATCTATTTCCCTAAAAAGATAAAACTAATTCAATTTCATATCTTGGCTAGATATAGAGTTAGCCTAATATCATTATAACTAATATATAGATACTAATATAAATACACAAACATAAATACATTAAAAAGTTACCAGATTACAATTGTAGTGTCAGAGCCGTATTCTCCGGAAATAACAACTCCTTTAGCAACAACGAGCCTTGATAATCCTTCTAAGTATTACACGAGACTTATTCTACATTATTATACACTCCCAACAGCCTGCATATGAGCTGTATTTATAGGCCAGGGTAGTAGGCCGGCGCGGGCCGGGTCAGTACCGGCGGGCCGGTCAAATAGTGCAGATTCCTTGGTGTCAGAGCCCATGTGCTGTTTGCAGAGAGATTCCGGCTCGGGCCGGTCTTCTTCGGTTCGGGCCGGACTTTGAAAAATATCCGTCTTCGGTTTTCCACTGTTTCGATCTTAATTCTTCAGTTTTTCATTATACGTACCCTGAAACAGTCAAAAACACGAGCCACAGTAATTCTGACCACAAAAACTATAAGTTTTACTAAAATTATAATGATAATATCTATTTATAACGATTTGGATTTTTATGAGTTTTTAGATATATTTTTATAGAATTTATACGATATTATCGTAAATACGATATAAAAAGTCATATAATATAGTTATATTTTTATCATACATCAACTACTCCCCACTTAGCTTTTGATCGTCCTCGAGAAAAATAAGCGATAATATATAAAATGTTATAATACAAATAATATAGTTCTTCTAGACTAAATTTCTGACTTTGTAACGTATGCTGTCAATATTATAATTATATTAATTTTATCTATCTAAGATTATTAAAAAGATAAAAAGTGTGTATAACTTTAATAAATTAGTTATAAAATATTATCTAAATTAAATTCTACATGAATTACTTAATAAATATAAAATAAAATACTTAGAATAACTTTGTAATCGCCACTATATGAAATTTCGGAATCAAGGACTAAGTCAAGTAGTTGGCAAAATGGCTTATAACGTTCAGGCTCAGGGTGTTTGGCTAATCGAAAGGATAACAAAGGAAAATCAAAAGAAATAGAAGCAAGCCGTACATACTTACACCTTCAACTTTTTGATCAAAAATATCTTGATCAGTAACATCCTGACACTGTTTTTTTTTTTTTTTTAGAATACTAACATATCCGAACTCATTGCCAGAATCGATTATCTTTCAAGCGTCATGAGGTGAGAACGAATACATCAGCACCTAACTATTCCAACTTTTTCTTTTTCTAGAGAATAACAATATTTGATAAAAGATTGCCTTCCGAATAATATTTATTCCAATCTCAGCATATACCACTATTGAATTTCGATGTCGTCACCGCTATCCATAAGCACATACTAAACTTGCGGGATTTCAAGGAAATGTAGACTATTTTAAGTTAAGGGTCGGTTATATCTATTTAATCATAATGGCTAATTTCGAGTGAGGTCTTGATCACTCTACAAGGCTGAGGTGGGACAAAAATTGGAAATTACGTTCGGGTAGGCTTATTTGGCCATAGTTAGTCAAAGTAATGCCAAAAATCTCATCATTCCTAATCCGATTCCAAATTCATATTTGTCTTGAAAAGAAAATCATTCTAAAATTTTATTATAATTATAAGTAACTTTTGTCTAATTTCAAAAAAAATAATATTTCATACTATTTTTCTAGGTATACATACTTAAAATCTTGATAAAAATCTAAAATAGATATAAATAATATAGAAATAATATATCGAGATTACTTTACTTAGTTACAAAAAATTTATTCTATCCAAATATACTATCCATATTATAATAATTATATATTATTTCGTTTATTTCCTTAAGAATAATTAAACTAAGTGTTTAAGCATTTGATATATTAAATTCAATTTATTTACTAACCAATCTCTACTCCCCACTTACGAATTGGCATCGTCCCGATGTCTAATGGGTAGTAAACATTTGGTTTAGAAAATAAAATGAATTTTATAACGGTTAAATATTTTACGTGTCATACAGACGAGCGTTTATATAATATAGTATAAAGGCAAAACATAGTAAAACAACACCCAAATATATTACAAAATTAAAAGAAAGTACAAGTTAACTACTAAAATACTACTTTAAACTAGAAAAACTGAAACTAAGTTAATTTATTCTTTCTTAAACTAACTTACTCTTACTTAACTCAACTTACTTCTTTGTCATAAATCATCTAATTTTCTTCACTTGATGAACCTCCAGGGATACCGACTGGTAACAGCCCAACCTGAGGAAGGCGAGCAGGGAAGATTTCAACTGTCGCTCTTTCTCGGACCCTAGCCAAATGAGTACAAATTCGGGATATCAACTATGCAAAAGGCATTGGCTGACGGTTTGGTCGTCTCCCAAAGGCAAAACTCATAGCAGCCTTTTGAATTAAGACTCCCCAATCTATAACAGCTCCACAAGTGATGGCATATAACAACAACATTTCATCATCACTGATTTCTAAAAAATCAGCAGTAGGGTATACTCGGGAATTGATGAAACGTTTCCACGTTCTAAGATGGGGGAGTAAGGCAGCGGTGGAAATATCATGATTATTATTATACTGTGAGAATATGACTTGGTAAGATTCCTCCCGTTTGTTAATGAATCCAGCAGCACTCTTAAGTCTCCAATGATACTCAAAATGACTAGTAGGTGACGTTTGGACTGGTGGTATACGAAAAACGCTATTTATGATAATAGATGTGAAAGGAACAACAACACCTCTAATTGTAACAGCCTGTGTTGCTCCAACCGTGGTAGCTTCTGACAACATAGAATAGAATTCTCTAACCAACGTAACGTTAACACTTCCTCTTGGCATACGACAAAAATGTTCCCACCCATCACTTTGCATCCGTATGAACGCCCAATGATCCACTTTCCGAAAATTTAAACCCTTTTCAATCAGCACCGGTGACTGATTGAAATTACTGATAAAAGGATTTGGAGTTGAGTCATTCATATAATTATAAGGTACTGGGTGAAAAGTCGGATAATAATATTCGGGATTTGGAAGCACAGAATTTGGGGTATGAGGAGGAGAGTAACTATTAACGGACGAACGATCAGACATTTTATACGGTCTTTATAAGAAAACGAGAAGCTTTATTCAGTGAATTAGCAATTGAGGAAAGAAGCAGCTGTTTCCATTTATAGAAATGACAGAATCAGATAGGAAACAACCTGAAGAAGGTCAGCAGTACACTAGACCGGCTCGGGCCGGGTCAGTACCGGCGCGGGCCGGTGCTACAGTGCCCGATCAGAGATTTTTTTATTTCAGGATGTTCCATCAGGTTCTTTCAGTGTGTAGAAATGCATTTTTATCTAAAATGTGGGGGAAAAAGTCTAATAAAATAGAAACAACGGAAAAAACGTAAAACTATGAAGTTCACTAACCACAGAGTGCATCAAACAGTCTAAAACAAAAAAATCAAACCATAGTATATCGTCATACATCAAGGCAAAGATAATAAAAGTCAATCATATGGGTTGTAATCGACATCATCGTCAAAAGGTGAATCATACTGCACTGACGATGATCCAAACAATCTAGAAGTAAATTCAGCCCCTAGAGACTGAGTCGAACTGAAATCATAGTTGAACTGTTGTGGATCTGCTGAAGAAGATGCTTGAAATGTAGCCTGAGTCTGCCTAGTCGTCATTGTCACTGAACCTTCCAATCCAAATGAACTGAGACCAGCTGTAACATAGTGACTCCTCCCATGCCCATGGATATCTCCGCTGAACCTGTAAACATACCTCCCTGTCATATAGATGACGAAATATAATCCTGATAAATAACTGGAGGTGGAATAGGTGGAATCCAGCTAGGCATAGTGAAAGGCTCAGACTGACACCGTGGGAATGTGTCTGGATAAGTTGGGTTCAGACTTCCGATATAATCTCTCAGACCTTGCTGACCAATCCTCAAATTTTCCTGCCACTCTCTATTCTTTTCTGCAGCTAAGGCTATGTTGGCATCAGTTCGAGCCTGTGCCTGAATGATATGCTGCATCATATCTGATATCTGGCTATTATGGCTCTGGAGTGGCTGTCTAGAAGATCTAGTAAACGCTGGTGGTGGTCTAACAGTAGGTGGTGGTGGCGGCTGCTGCTGGCGATTGGGATTATTGTAATTGATTGTACCAGCAGGCAAGGCAGTTAGTTTTTGACCGATAAGTGGAGCATAAGGTGACATAATCCTGTCTGAGGGTAATTTTGGTACTTCAAAAAGATCACACAAGGCAGATATAAGACTAGGGAACGACAACCGTCCCCCTCGAGGTCTATTCTTAACAAAATCACATGCCTTGGTAAAGATTAGTTTCCCCAGATTTTTTGGAATGTCATTAACCATAGCCCAGGCTAAAACAACATCTTCACGACCATAAGCACATAAATGAAACGAAGGATTAACATTAAGTCCTATAAATTGCTTAATAGCCCTTATGTCTCTTATACAACGTCCATAAGGAAATATATTATCTTTCCATACTGCTGTGGAATCAAAGGTAGCCTGAGCTTCATATGATTTAGCCAGTAGTCTAGCAGGTTGGTCTAAATTCCAAACAGCATGATAATCATCCTCATCAAGTATCTCAGGTAAACCATAAATAGTATTAACTATAACAGGATTGAAAGTGACATTAACCGTCCTAAGAGGGATATATTCCAGTTCTTCAAGAGTAGCCCTATCATAAGTAGACAAAACAGAATAGAACTCTGCTACCATTGTAACATTTATCTTATCAGTGCGTTCTATTGCAATTTCCATCCACTCCCTGTCTTGAAAGATTTTTCTCACTTCTTCTCCTAAACAGTCAAAATCAATACCATGTTCTAAAGTAACCCCGCACTTACTAAAATATCCATTATAGGCATTCTTAGCTTCGTCACTAGCGGTTTTCTCAAAAGAAACGGCTTCTTCGAGTTCGTTTAAGGGCCGCGGTTCATGAACCGGTACTACAACAGGGTTATCTGGCTTTCTTTTCTTAGAGGTTTTCCTAGATGATGAGGCCATCTACGATAATGGTATGACAAAATAACAACAAAAACAACAACAAACAACAAAAACCAATAAGTACTTAGACTAAAATATTCAAAAATAAAATTTATAAAACTAAAAAGCTTAATAAAAATTGAAATGATTGATATATATATATATATATTGTTACCGTATAAAGCTAGAAAAAGTAGATAGTTGCCGGAATGTATGGTGGTCGCCGGAATGTGTTGAAAAGAGGAGCTTTGCTTGCAAAATCTATCCTTTTATGCAATGGTGATGATTTTATGTAGTGTAATGGAAGAGAAGATGATTAATTAAGTAGTTTGGGATAGAAAAATTGGTGAAAAGTGATGAAATTTTTTAAGAGGGGAAAAAGGGTGGGGCGGCTTTTGCTCTTGAAAAAAATGAAGAAGATGAAGATGATGAAATTGTGATTTTTAGGTTATAAAGCTAACGAATCGAACCGAACTCTTATCGACTCGAATCGTTAGTAATTACTCGATTCTTTTTTTTTTGTGTTAATAATTTAAATTATATCATAGAAATATTTTTATAAAAATTATAAAATTATTTCATGATAAAATAAATTATTACAATTTTTTATAAAAGCTAAAAAAATATTTTTGGTATGATAATCCTTAATTATATCGTATAAATCATATATATGATATAAAAATAAGTTTATCATAAAATTTTTATGAAATCTTTGAAATTATTATTATTTTTTTTTTGAAAAAAAAAACATAAAACTTAATCTTATTCTTCTCTTATCATTCTTAAATCTTTAAGATTTCTATAATAACGGTCCATCATCCTAATTCCTAGAAATGATGCGTTTGAATTCTCTCTTTGTTGTCCATCGGGATTTTCGGATAACCACCTAGTCGTTCCCATCTTAATTACATTCAAACATTCATCCTGGGATTTGGTTGTGTTGTCTCCACATTTTCCAATATGTTCACTTTTGCCACAGATTCTACATCTCATTAGAAATCTTGCCCTTCTCTTTATAGCACTTCTTGATTTTCCATTACAAAGATCTCTTTCTCTGATTTCGCTTATCAGCTCCTTGTTTAAATTAAAAACTAAGGCTTCTATTCTAAAGGCAACATCTTTATCTAAACCTAATTTTAAAAGTAAAATAAAAACTTCTATTCTATCTATAAAAGGCAATCCAGTTCTTTAACGTCTATCCGGTAAAAGATGAAACTAATTAAATTGCATATTAAAAGGTGAATTAAAAAGATAGTACCCATAATCGGCTGAGTTTAGAATTCCTGCTTCCTTAATCTGTTGGGGGGTCGTTAATCAATAATATTTCTTCTGTTTTTGGTACCCCTTCAGTTTTCACAAAAAGCTTTACCCTGTGACCATTGGCTATGAAAGTTGTTTTTCCATCAGTTAGTTCTACAGCTCCAGACTTATAGAATTTAGTTATGTCATATGAACCTGTCCATCTTGATTTAAGTTTACCTGGAAATAACTTTAAACGTGAATTGTATAAGAGTACTCGATCACCAACATGGAACTCACGACGATAGATTTTCTTGTCATGGAAAGCTTTCGTACGTTCCTTGTAGATTCGAGCATTTTCATAAGCATAGAGGCGAAATTCTTCTAGTTCATTTAACTGAAGTAATCTATGATCACCGAAAGCTTTTGGATCAAAGTTTAGAAATTTAATAGCCCAGAAAGCTCGGTGTTCTAATTCAACTGGGAGATGACAAGATTTACCAAAAACTAATTTAGAAGGGGAACAACCAATTGGTGTTTTAAAGGCTGTTCTTGTTAGGAACATTTTATTATGTTTTGATGATAGCCATACCAGCTGTTATAGCAAGCCTGAAATAAGTTAGAATTCTCTGTATAAGTCCTTACTTAGAGTCTGACATGTTGTATAAGTTGAGTCAGACAAGTATTGTACTTGTTGGTAGGACGGCAAAGCAAAAACAGATATTCGGCAGAGTGAAGCCAGCCAAGCACTAGCAGAGAAGCAATGCAGACATTAAAGGTCTGACTTGTAACCAAGGAAGTCTGTGATGACCTTGGACAAGTCGAAGTCATACTACAAGTAAAGTACATTAATATTTGAATATGGTGTACACTGATCTCACCCCAATCTAAGATCAGTGAATTACAAAGATTCTTCTTCAACTGAAGCAAAGAAGAAAATTGTAAACCGGCAAAGTAAACTTACTTTCGGCTGAGTAAAGACGAAACGGTAAAGGAAAAGCTAAAACGGCTAAGACAGAAGGATCACTTGACTGTTCTGAAAACGGCGAAGGAACACTTACCAGATCAGATTTAATATACGTTGAAGATTCAGAAGATCATGCATTAAATGCACAATCATTAGAGGATCAATCAAGGACGGATTTTCTGCTGTACGATTGAAGAAAGAATCCGATCACTGAAATCAAGGAGAATGCAATTAAGGGGGAATCAAGGATAAAATCAAGGATTATTCCCTCATTAATATAGCCAACGGACGGAATTTTAAAATCAAGGTTATTCAAGGCTATAAATAGAAGGCATTGACAGACAGAGAAAGGGGGGAAGGTAAAATAAAAAAAAAATCAAGCGAAAACTCTGTCAATTTGAAAAGCCTTCTCTCTGAACTTAAAAAGACAACTAGTTATCAACTCAGACATCAGAGCTACAAAGTCATACTCAGCACTGAGATTGATCAACCAAGTGTGTGTGAATCACATTCACATCAAACTGAAGCAACTGAATCAGAAGCAATCTGAGAAGGAGTTGAATCTGTGATAGCTGTTGAAAGATTTTGATCTCAAGGAGCAGCAAAGGAAGACTGAATCACTGAAGCTGTTGCAGTCAAGGAGTGATAGTCTTGTAGATTGTGAAGCTTGGGAAGCCAAGGACAATCATACTATTGTATCTGTGAAAACAATAGTGAATTCCTCCAATCATCACAGGAGAAGAGTGGATTAAGGGATTACACCACCCTGAACCACTATAAGCCTTGTGTCAATTTAATTTCTGCAATTTACTTTACAGCATTTATTTAATTTGCCTACATCATAACTTATTCCTGTGATTGTCTAAACTGATTTGAAAACAACATAGTAAGAAGGGACTTATCCGCTGCCCAAAAGCTTTTAAATAGGAGAAAAGTTTTTGAAACTCCACTATGGTCATTCACCCCCCCTCTGACTATAGTTTTACCCTTCTCTGGGACCAACAATTGGTATCGGAGCAGTGTTCCTAGTATCAGAACCTGTTCAGATATAATTTCTGGTAACAAGGAGATCACATATTTTCAAAGTAGTTTTCAAATCTGAGTCTTCTATACATTTACATTTATATCTTCATTTGCACTGATGGATTCCTCAAACTTCTTGTCAAAAGTACCTATTTTTAATGTTAATAATTTTGACGAATATAAAATAAGAATGCTATCTCATCTTGCAGCAACTCATGAAGAGATGCTGGATGTAATTAATGATGGACCAATCACAATCACTACTGTGGTAGGCACAGGAGCAGATCAAGGAAAGGAAATTGACAAACCTAAAAAGGATTGGACCAAGGATGACAGGAGAAGAGCCTGTTGCAAAACAGAAGTTTGAAAACTTCAAAATGAAGACTGGTGAATCCATAGATCAAATGGACAACAGATTCTCAAGCATCATCAGTGAACTGCAACAGCTTGGACACACATACCCCCAAAAAGAAGTATGCTTGAAGATCTTGAGAGGACTACCTGAAAGATGGAAGATCATAACATCTGTAAGCAGAGGAACAACAAATCTTGCAAGCACTGACACTCTGACACTGATATCCCAATTAAAAGCTCATGAATTGGAATTAAACGGTGAAGATGGTGCTCCGGCAGAGACACAAAAACTCACTGCACTGGTTGTACCCCAGCAAAGTAACTTTGCCGAGTATATCAGCAAAGAAACACATGAACATAAAGAACAGGTAGCTTTTTTGGTTAAACGCTTTGACAGGTTTAGCAAAAAGAAGCCCTTCAAAGGAAATTCATCATCAAACAAGAGGTCAAGCTCAAACAGAGACATGAAGAAGAAAGATGATGAATACAGATGCTTCAACTGCAACAAGAAAGGTCACTTCAAGGCAGATTGTCCTGAAGAAAATGACAAAGATGATGATAAGAAGAAATACAAAGCATTTGAAAAGAGAAAAAGCAAGAAGGCACTCAAGGCAGAATCCAGCAGTGAGATGAATGAAGAATCATCTGATAATGATTCAGATGATAGTGATGAAGAAGACAGCTCAGAAAAAGAGAAAGCATGCATATGCCTCATGACCAAAGAATTGGATGAAGATGATAGTTCAGACACTGAAGAAACAAGCCTATGTCTAATGGCTAAAGAATCAGATGAATATTTATATCTTCATTTGCACTGATGGATTCCTCAAACTTCTTGTCAAAAGTACCTGTTTTTAATGTTAATAATTTTGATGAATATAAAATAAGAATGCTATCTCATCTTGCAGCAACTCATGAAGAGATGCTGGATGTAATTAATGATGGACCAATCACAATCACTACTGTGGTACGCACAGGAGCAGATCAAGGATAGCAAAATAACTAACCTAAAAAGGATTGGACCAAGGATGACCGGAGAAGAGCAAACCTGGACTTTGTTGCAAAAGACATGATCTTGAAGACCCTAGATAGCAACATGTTCATGAGAATCAAAGACCGCAAAACAGCAAAGGAGATGTGGGACAAGCTATCATTGATAAATGAAGGATCTGAAGCAGTTAAATAAAACAAATTATCTGTTGCAAAACAGAAGTTTGAAAACTTCAAAATGAAGACTGGTGAATCCATAGATCAAATAGACAACAGATTCTCAAGCATCATCAGTGAACTGCAACAGCTTGGACACACATATCCCCAAAAAGAAGTATGCTTGAAGATCTTGAGAGGACTACCTGGAAGATGGAAGATCATAACATGAGTAATCAGAGGAACAACAAATCTTGCAAGCATTGACACTCTAACACTGATGTCCCAATTAAAAGCTCATGAATTCGAATTGAACGGTGAAGATGGTGCTCCGGCAGAGACACAAAAACTCACTGCACTGGTTGCACCACAGCAAAGTAACTTTGCCGATTACATCAGCAAAGAAACACATGAACTTAAAGAACATGTAGCTTTATTGGTTAAACGCTTTGACAGGTTTAGCAAAAAGAAGCCCTTCAAAGGAAATTCATCATCAAACAAGAGGTCAAGCTCAAACAGAGACATGAAGAAGAAAGATGATGAATACAGATGCTTCAACTGCAACAAGAAAGGTCACTTCAAGGCAGATTGTCCTGAAGAAAATGACAAAGATGATGAATAGAAGAAATACAAAGCATTTGAAAAGAGAAAAAGCAAGAAGGCACTCAAGGCAGAATCCAGCAGTGAGAAGAATGAAGAATCATCTGATAATGATTCAGATGATAGTGATGAAGAAGACAGCTCAGAAAAAGAGAAAGCATGCATATGCCTCATGACCAAAGAATTGAATGAAGATGAAAGTGATAGTTCAGACACTGAAGAAACAAGC